>VNJS01015606.1:0-52192 GCA_008042575.1 Drosophila watanabei
AAAGTTGAAATAATAACAAATATTAAGATATTTTAATATTAAAAACTCAGGAATGCAATTTTAAAGTTGAAATAATAACAAATATTAGGATATTTTAATATTAAAAACTCAGGAATGCAATTTTAAAGTTGAAATATTAACAAATATTAAGATATTTTAATATTAAAAACTCAGGAATGCAATTTCAAAGTTGAAATAATAACAAATATTAAGATATTTTAATATTAAAAACTCAGGAATGCAATTTTAAAGTTGAAATAATAACAAATATTAGGATATTTTAATATTAAAAACTCAGGAATGCAATTTTAAAGTTGAAATATTAACAAATATTAAGATATTTTAATATTAAAAACTCAGGAATGCAATTTCAAAGTTGAAATAATAACAAATATTAAGATATTTTAATATTAAAAACTCAGGAATGCAATTTTAAAGTTGAAATAATAACAAATATTAGGATATTTTAATATTAAAAACTCAGGAATGCAATTTTAAAGTTGAAATATTAACAAATATTAAGATATTTTAATATTAAAAACTCAGGAATGCAATTTTAAAGTTGAAATAATAACAAATATTAAGATATTTTAATATTAAAAACTCAGGAATGCAATTTTAAAGTTGAAATAATAACAAATATTAGGATATTTTAATATTAAAAACTCAGGAATGCAATTTTAAAGTTGAAATATTAACAAATATTAAGATATTTTAATATTAAAAACTCAGGAATGCAATTTCAAAGTTGAAATAATAACAAATATTAAGATATTTTAATATTAAAAACTCAGGAATGCAATTTTAAAGTTGAAATAATAACAAATATTAGGATATTTTAATATTAAAAACTCAGGAATGCAATTTTAAAGTTGAAATATTAACAAATATTAAGATATTTTAATATTAAAAACTCAGGAATGCAATTTCAAAGTTGAAATAATAACAAATATTAAGATATTTTAATATTAAAAACTCAGGAATGCAATTTTAAAGTTGAAATAATAACAAATATTAGGATATTTTAATATTAAAAACTCAGGAATGCAATTTTAAAGTTGAAATATTAACAAATATTAAGATATTTTAATATTAAAAACTCGGGAATGCAATTTAACAATTTATATAATAAATAGTTTTTAAAAAATGCTAAAAATCCCTTAATTTTTTTGATAGCTCCACCGCTGCTTGCACTTGACCCCCAGCCTGGAGAAGAAGGTGTCCTTCAACCTGAGCGACATTGGCGAGGGCATCCGCGAGGTGACCGTCAAGGAGTGGTTCGTCAAGGTGGGCGACACCGTCGAGCAGTTCGACAATCTGTGCGAGGTGCAATCGGACAAGGCCTCGGTGACCATCACGAGTCGCTACGATGGCAAGATCACCAAGATCTATCACAGCATCGATGAGATTGCGCTGGTGGGCAAGCCCCTCCTAGACTTTGATGTGCAGGAAGAGGATGATGGTGATGATGAGACAGAAGAAACTACGTCCTCTTCTTCAGATAGTTCTGCCAGCGAAGCGGAGCGCGTGAAACCATCGGAATTGGAGGCGGAGTCTGGAGGTCGTGTGATTATACCCGCCACGCCAGCGGTTCGTCGCCTGGCCAAGGAGAATCAATTGGACTTGGCCAAGGTGCCGGCCACTGGTCGCAATGGGCGTGTGCTCAAGGGCGATATATTGGAGTATTTGGGTCAGGTGCCGCCTGGCACCAATGTGCCGCATCCCACGCTGGCGCAGGCCAAGAAGGCAGCAACTCCAGCTCCAGCGGCTGCTCCTGCAGCTGCTCCTGCCGATCGCGTCGAAGTGCTCAAGGGAGTGCGCAAGGCCATGCTCAAGTCCATGACGGAATCTTTGGTACGTTCTCAATCAAAACCTCACCTGGAAGAGATGTTAATCTATATATTTCCCTTACAGAAAATCCCTCACTTTGCGTACAGCGACGAGATCGACATGACCCAGTTGATGCAGTTCAGGGACCAACTGCAGGCGGTGGCCAAGGAGAACGGCGTGCCGAAGCTCACCTTCATGCCGTTCTGCATCAAGGCCGCCAGCGTGGCCCTGTCCAAGTATCCCATTGTGAACAGCTCCCTGGATCTGGCGAGCGAGTCGCTAATATACAAAGGTGCCCACAACATAAGCGTGGCCATTGACACGCCCCAGGGTCTCGTGGTGCCGAACATCAAGAACTGCCAGGCGAAGAGCATCATCGAGATAGCCAGGGATCTCAATGCTCTCGTGGAGCGCGGACGCACTGGCTCCCTGACGCCCTCGGACTTTGCCGACGGCACTTTCTCGCTCTCCAACATTGGTGTGGTGAGTAAACTCGAGATTCCTTCGCTCCGATTTGAGTAAGAGCCTCAAAATCCTTTGCAGATTGGCGGCACCTACACGCACCCCTGCATCATGGCTCCGCAGGTGGCCATCGGAGCAATGGGCAGGACCAAGGCAGTGCCGCGCTTCAACGACAAGGATGAGGTCGTCAAGGCGTACGTGATGAGCGTTAGCTGGTCCGCCGATCATCGCGTGATCGATGGCGTTACCATGGCCAGCTTCTCGAACGTCTGGAAGCAGTATCTCGAGCAGCCAGCTCTCTTCCTGCTGCAGTAAAGGGAAGGAGGAGCTGTTCCCAACCACCCAACCGATGCATTTATCTAGACATTATATATATTTTTTGATTCTTTTCTATGATCGAGCCAGACCATTTGTTGCCACATCCTCCCCCCCAAAAAACTAATGTGCATTTATAGGAGGCAGCTGCTCTGAGCGGCTCCTCGATTACTTTAAGCTCCATGGCGCACCTGGCTGGCTCGCTCCTCCTCCTTGTTAACTCCTGCATTTAATGCCAATTTGTGGCTTTAGTCTACAGTCTGACTGTAGGCGAGTAAGTGTGTGTGCATTTATTTTAAAGCTTTGTTTTAATGGCTGTCCAATAAATATATCCAGAACGGTTTATGTGAATATATATTTCTACGCTTTATGTATTATTCCAAAGGGAAAGCCCTAAGTGGCTTGTAAAATATTTATAATTTGCTTACAACTTTTGAACTTGTGGCCTTTTCAGGCTTTTGGCTTTACCTGTGAAACCTTTAAAACTGGAATTAAGCCGACTAATTCGATGGTTGTTGAATGTTCTGGGAATCTGCAGAATTTGAGGTTTGACTGAGTTGTCAGTTTATATCGGGAATTTTCTATAAGTTCTTTGAAAATTATAGAATTTCTTATTATGGAATGTGAGTAATAAAATGTGGAAATACGGAATGTGAGTAATAAAACTAAAATAAAACTAATATTTAAGTATTTATCGCAACAACTTACTAGCAACTTAAATTATAAAATTGTGCATTTGTTTAAATGTAAATTACTTGTTGTTTTTCCCTACCTTTCTTAGCTTTCAATTTAATTAATTTCAATTTAATTAATTTCCAAAAAAAGTACCTATAACTCATTTAAGTTTTTAAGAACACGTCTTCTTCTGGATTGTAAACTTGTTTCCTGGAATTTTCTATAAAGTTTTTGATATAATAATAACATTTGTTGTTGTAGAACGTGAGTTATTAAATTGAATATTTAAATATTTATTGCACTAACTTAACAGCAACTTAAAATATAAAATTGTGCATTTATATAAAATTAAGTTACTTGTTGTTTCTCCCTACCTTATATATCTTTTATTTTATTAATTCTTTTATAACACCTTCCCCAAAAAAAAAATACCTATAACTCATTTAAGTTTTTAAGAACACTTCTCTCTGGATTGTAAACTTGTTTCCTGGAATTTTCTATAAAGTCTTTGATATAATAATAAAATTTTTTATTGTGGAAAGTAAGTAATTAAATTGAATATTTAAAGATTTATTGCAACAACATACTAGCATCTTTAAATATAATTTTAAGCATTTATATAAAAGTAAATTACTTGTTGTTTTTCCCTACTTTTCTTAGCTTTCAATTTAATTAATTTCAATTTAACTAAGTTTAAGTTTTTAAGAACACTTTCTCATCTGGTTTGTAAACTTGCATTACTTGCTGCTGCTGCTGCTGCTGCCACACGCGTTGGTACACGCTTTCAACTTTTTGTTTTTGCAGCATGTGTAATTTAATTTGGGGCTCCATTTAGTACGCTACAAGGCTCTACTCTAACGCTCCCCAATTCCACAGAATCCCCATGTCCTCCACTCCGGGCTCCAGGGCCACCAGAAGCACACACGGTGGTCACCTTCCCACATTTCATATCAATATCCTCACGCATACGCATCGAGCACGTTACTTTCCTCGTGGCAGCAGCAGCAAGTCTGTGCTGTCAGCTATATAGTATAGCTAGGATATATACTTATATAAATCTAAATCTATAGTGGCTTTAAATTCAGCTCCAAAGTTTACTGCAGTATTTCCAAGAGTATTTCCAGTTGGAAATTCTATGGGAACAAATTCCAAAACAAATTCCAAAGTCAGACAGTTGGTTTATTTTGCTGTCTTTTAATTTAAGCATATTTTTATTTAGTTATTGAAGTAATATTTTAAAAGCTAAACCTAACTTTACCAAAAAAACCCCAAAAGAGGCAACACTACCTGCGACGTCGACGTAGGCAGCGACGTCAGCTTAGCGGGACATGCGCAGTGGGCGGCCTCTGGACGAGAATCCAACAAGTGCGGCACGGACTGCCGTTCGGGTTTTTTGGCTTCGGCTCGGCCCACTTTCAGCCCCCAAAGAGCGTTGGAATTTCAACACCACCACACGCATCTTGCAGTGGCCAACGGGCGGGGATGTGGCATGTGTGGGGGGACGGGGATTGGGGGTGGGTTTGCACACAGAGAGAGATAAATAATAATATCAGAAATGTTTAACAGAGTTTAAGATATTTTTTTGTGCCTTTTTTATATATTTTTTATAATTTTTTTATATTTTTTAAATATTTTTGTATATTTTCTTTATATTTTTATATATTTTCTTTATATTTTTATATTTTTTAATATTATTTTATATCTTTTTATATTTTTTGTTATAATTCAAAAGGTATTTCCAAGCTTTAAGATATTTTTTTGTACATTTTTAATAATTTTTTATATTTCTTTATATTTTTGTATATTTTTTTATATATTTTTATATTTTTTTATATTTTTTTATATTTTTTTATATTTTTTTTATATTTTAAAATGTATTTCCAAAATAATATGATAAGTTTTTTAGGAAAAGGTTTATTGATTTGCTTTGTTTAGTTTTTATTTTAATTTACGGACGAATTGCAATTGTTCTGCTCGTAAATTTTTTTTAAACTATGGAGAATTTGCAATTAAAGAAATGTATGTTAAAAAATATTCCACATGTGCCCTTATAATTCCCAACTGGTTTTAACATTCCTGGCATGGAGTAAAGGTTGTCCGCCAAGTCTTAGACACGTATATCTATGTGTATGTGTATGTGTATGTGCTTTTCATTAAGTTACAAGTATTTACGAAAAATCTCGGACACGTGCGCTTATAATTCCCAACTGGTTCTAACATTCCTGGTATGAGGTGACGGCTACTAATCAAGTCTCAGATATGTGTGTATGCTATTGTGTGTGTGTGCAAGTGTTATTACTGAAGTAGTAAGTCTCAACTGTCTTCCCGCGTAAGTAACTACCCTAAAAGTAACTACATTTTTTCCCAATTCAAGAAAAATGATCATTTTTATTTAGAAAAATGTAGAAAAAAGACACTGTCCTAAAAGTAACTCAATTTTCTCCCAATTCAAAAGAAAATTATACTTTTTATTTAGAAAAATGTACAAAAAGACAGTTTTTATCATTTAAAAATCTTTATTAAAGTTATAAATACTGGTAAAATATTCCAAAAACAAAGAACCAGCATTTTAATTGCGAATTTCTAAATATACGAGGCAAAAGTCTTTTTTAATGGTGATTTTAGGTAAACAATTTTAGGAGTTTACAATTTTCATAAAACATAAAACCACGGAAGTTATATTTCTGTATTACAACTCTATTTCTTGTCTTTCGATGAGCTTCTCCACAAGCAATCTATAACGGAGAGATTATTTTGACACAAAAAATAAGATATCAAATAGTTGTTACTATATTTTTCCCCCTGTGTACGCTCGTACGCTGCTGCGGCGTGGTGTGGCAGTGGTGTGTGTGGTGTAAGTACGGTCGGTCGGCTGGCGTCCTTTTGGGTTTGCTGCTTGGCGCGACGACTACAAAAATCAGTCACACCACGGCCAGCGCGCAGCTAGCACAGAGAGAGCACAAGAGCAAAAGCAGGCGGAGCAACCAGGCAGAAGGCAGCACTGGAGCGGCGAGAGAGCTCTTCGCCTGCAACTGACCACGAGAGCTAAATCGAGCTCGAAAGAAACCTCTGGCAGTAACTGTTAATTTGCAGCGTTGCCTATGTTCCCGTGGCTTCTTGTATTTTTTTGCTGTTTAAAACGAACACACTTTAATAAATAAGAATTAAGAGAAAATAGTGATAAATCAGCGAAGAGCAAGAGAGAGAGAGAGAGGAGAGAGTGAACAATGCAATGGAAGACGAACGTTGATTAACTGAAATAAGCAACAATAATAAGTGGACTAAGAGGTAAGTGGAACCTAAACGGAATCCCAAAAGAATACACACACACACATACACACATGTGTGTGTATACCATTGTTTTTGTGTGTATTTTTATATATATATATCTTTTTTTTTTTTTGGTTCGTTCTTAACGATTTTTCCAGTGACCTTGTTGCGTACGCCAGAGCGTACAAATTCGGTGAGGGAGTGTGCGTGTGTGTGTGTGTGTGTCAATGCTGCTTAGCCTTGTCCCTCCCCCTTTTATCCACATTTCGCATACACACACACTTACTTGCTGGAGAGTGTTTCTGTGTGTGTGCCTTCTGCGCATATATTTCTGGGGCCCGAAATTTCAGTAGCATACTTTTCAGCTTGAGCTCGAGGAATTTATGCGGGAGTGTTGTTGTTGTTGCTTTTCTCTTCTTTTTTCGTGGAGAATGAAAAACTCGACATTCAAGGCATTTCACTTAGCATATTGCTTGTTCCCGGTATTTTTGCTGTTGTTGTTTTTGTTGTTTTTGGCATTCCAAACAGCGTGCTTATGTGTGTGTATACGCCACAGCTGAGGTCAAGTTGTTAGCTTATCAAAATAAATAAAAAACATTAATCTATAAATTACTTGCTTAATGGGCAAGGCCTAGAACTTATACTTGGTTCTTATAGAGCTGTAAACTTAAAATGTCTCCATGGTTTATAATGCCCAAGTAATTATTCAGAATATATTCCATTCTATTCTATATTCGAAGTATAAATTTATGGAAATCTGGAAAACTTTAAATATCATCTAACATATAAATTTTATTCAATTAAACTCATAATTATTATTTTATTTATTTATTTATTAATTATTATTTGTAATAACAAGAAATTTAAATTGCTCAACTCGTTCTATTTGAAAAAAGTCAAATTTCATCAATATCCATAAGAAGTTGTATAAATAACTTTTTTTTTTTATTTTGAACACTTAAAATTTAATGTATTTTAATTTAATTAATTAAAAATAAAAATACAGAAACGAATAACAGGTTTTTATATATTTATATTTAATTCATTCATTACATTTTTCCCATCACAATTTTATATTTTAAATAAAATTCTTGAACTTTGTCTTCTTTTAAAAAGTTCAAGTTTGGATATTTTATTATCAAAAATATTACTTTTTTTGTTATATTTTTACTTTATGCAATATGTTATCATCACAGATTTATAAGCCCAATAATAAATTAATATTTCTCATCTACTTTTTGCTATATAGAATCAAAAAAATGTATAATTCTTATTACTAAATACACATAGTTTATGTTGTATTAATAAATACTAATCAGATACCAAATTAAAATGGTGTAACATGAACTATATGAGTTATCCTTGATTCTTGGTCCTTGTAAGATATTGAAGATCTCTAAAAATTCTACAAATCTTTGTAAGATATTGAAGATCTCTAAAAATTACCCAAATAAATAGTTGATTTGAATTTTGAATTAAGTTATTCTAGATTCTTGACCTTCGTAAGATCTCTAAGTATTATCGAAACAAATTGTTGATTTTAAATTGTAAAATCCAATAAAGTAACTATTAATAATAAAGCTGTAAAAACACCTTCTTGATTCTTGGGCTTCGTAAGATCTCTGAAAATTAATCAAATAAATAGTTAATTAGTATTTTGAATTAATTTATAAAATACAATTCGAGTTACGAATAATAATAATGAAGCTGCAGAGATCTCCTTCTCTTTAAGAAAATTAAAATACACCTTAGCTTAATCTCCAAAAATCGGATTAGTAACTTATACTAACTTAAATCCTAATACCTTGCTAGTCACTGTATTTTTGTGGCCTGGAACGATGATAGCCGAATGATAAGACCCATTGGGCAACATCAGCCTTTGTGGCCTGGCCTTGGATGTACTAACTTATCTATGTGTGTACTCCGTGCCCTGCCCCCCCCCCGCCCCGCCGCCGTGCTGATGATGTGGCTTCGCTGGCCTGTTGTCAGGGAATGCAATTGCCGAGCCTTTTATTGATTTTATGATGTGCCCCTAGATGGAGGAGACCGTCTCCTCCGTACTCCCTACTTCCTACTCCCAGTTGGCAGTTCCTGCTGCAGGGGCACGTGCAGGAGACGCAGATGTGGCAAAGGAAGTGAAAAGAGGTGGAAACTCGGTGTTAAATGGAAGTTGCAAGGCAGCAGGAGCTCGACTGACTGACAGACACTTTAAGTGGCTTGAGTGGTGACAGGAGAGCTTTTTTAGAACAAAAACGCTGAAGAGAAGATGAGCAGGAATCCTTTTGCTTCCATTCTTTTCAAGCCTTTCCCTTTTCTTCGTCAAAAGGGGGGGAGAAGAGAGGGAAATTCCTTCACTGATAAAAATGTTCAAGCGCAAGAATATTTTGCTCCACTTTTGAGATTTTTTTTTATTCTTTTTTTTAAGTTATTTTGGTTTTAAATGAAGCTTAAAATCTCGTAATTTCAGAATTTTAAGACTTGTATTAAGATTTTTGGTCTTTTATTAATATTTTAATTTAAAAAGGCACAAAATCTTGAAAGATCTTATTTTTTATCAGTGTTTTTCTGGGGGACGCTTTGCACGACGATAAATACGGAATGCCTGTCAGCTACACGTTGAGAAATGCTTTTATTTTTGTGTTTTTTTGTGGCATTGTTTGGGGAACTTCATTTGTGGATTTTTACAAAACAACAAATTGTGCAGGATATGTTTTTACTTCCTGCTTTTTATGCTTTTCTTAAGGTGTCTCTTGAGGGAAAACTCTATGCAAATATTATGCTGTTTTTTCTTTCATATTTTTCTCTTGTTTTTTAATACTAAAAACTTAGTTTGTTTACTTTCTAAACCTCTTATTTTTCAATACTAAAAACTTAGTTTGTTCCATTTTTAAAACTTACCACCTTTAGGCTCTTTAAGGTCTAAACTTCATGCTATAACTTCTCAAGTAACTGACCATTATTTCATTTGAAACCTCGCCATTAGAAACGGAGAACGTGGCCACGCGCCTCATCTCCGGATGATTTCATTTTTCGGTTAATGACAGTTACGCTCTGGCACTTGGCCCCCAAACCCTTGGATATTTTTAACCTCAATTGGAAAGGAACGAGGAATGGGAAAGTAACCAGGAATGGGAAAGGATATTGAAGTGGGAATGGGAGTGCGCCTGTCACATCCCGGCTGATGTCATTCCGCGGAGTCTGCGGTCTGTGGGCGGTCCTTGGGGTTGGGAAAACATCCTCCAAGTGGCATCCCTTCAATGAAAAAATTCCTTCTCTTTTTTTTTGTTGTGTCGGTTAAGTGCATCCGTAGCCTTGACATGATTCGTCCTGACGGCAACGGCTAGTAGTGGGCGGTCGTCCACTGACCAGAGGAATGTGTGTGTGCGAGCAAACTTTTCCCCTGGTTTCCACATCCAAAGGACTCTGGCAAACACTCGGCTTTAAGGACATGGAAAATAAGTGTTAAGCTGGGAATGTGGCTGTCCTTGGTGTTTAAATTCCAAGTTAATAGTTAGAGAAATAAGTCTAAGCACATACCTTTGTTTTATAATTTTTGCAGGTTATAAAAAGAGAAATTAGAGATGCATAAAGGAAGAGGTCTTATTTTGTATATGCAAGGTCCTTGCTTCGAGTGCCATTACAGAGATTAAAGTGGGTTCCTTCCACAGTAATCCTTCTCTTAATGTACTCTTAATTGGTGTGGAAATTACTTGACTTACTTTGCCATTGAATTGAAGATTAATCCTGTGACGACGATGATGATGTTTGATGTCGAGCTTGATTGGCCTTGGGGGCCACCATCTACATCCACATCCACGTGGCGCATTATCGAGGGATTGGCATGCCAAGTGCTGTATATAAATATATATACTTTATTGGCATTCTTTGCAGACACAGGCACGCTGACGTCAATGGGGGAGGGATATATATATATATTTGCAATTTGTGTTTCGAAAACTTTAAAATACATTCCAGTTAGCTGGAACTCTGGCTCTGGTTCTTTTGTTGTTGTTGGTCTCCTCGGGATGCCAAACCGATTATATTGCCAGCGGCAAGGTCATCCCTCAAACAAAGAGAAGGCCAAAAGGAGAGTTGACTGACTGAAGGCAGTGAACCCCCCGAAAAAAATTAAGTACGAGAAGGATCAGACTTTAAATTTTACAAAGTTCTAATTTAAATAAGTGCTGTAAACGGGGGAAAAGAAGTATTATATTTCATTATATTATTAATTTAAGTTTAAAGACAAAATCTCTAAGCAATTAAAATAATTCCGAGGTTTCAATGAAGTTAAAACCATTCTCTAAAGAGGCTTTCCTCTAAGTGCTTTCCTTATCCTCTTAGCTGTCTTAGAAACTGACTTTCTCCACACTTATCCTTGTTCTCCTCCCTCCCTTAGCATACACAATCCTTCATCCAGGATGTCGGACCAACAGAAAGCCTCTCTGTGTCCCCGACTGGTGGACTACATGGCCATTGTCGGAGCCCACACGACGCCGCCGATGCCAAAGGGTTTGCAGGGACTCAAGGCTCCGCCCGTGCAGGTGAGCAGCGAGCCAAGATTTACTCTACTTTTACACTAACTTTATATTTTATATATTCAACTTAGGTCCCCGATCTCCTGCGACGCTACCCGCCCTCGGATCATGCCGACTTCCCGCTCCCCCTCGACATGGTGTACTTTTGCCAGCCGGAGGGCTGCACCAGCGTCGGGCCGCGACGCACTGGCTCCGCCATCCGGGACATGACCTCCTTTGTGTTTGCGTTGACGGACAAGGATTCGGGCAAGACGCGGTATGGCATCTGTGTGAACTTCTATCGACCCATCGAGCGTCCCAGCTCGGTGGCCGGGGGAGCGGGTGGCGCTGGTGGGGATCGTGGGGGGAATGGAGGACCTGGTGGTCATGCTGGAGCAGGCTCTAGCGGCGGCGGCGGTGGACGCGGCGGCAGGAGGTCCTCAGCCTTTCGGCGCGAGTCCTGGCGCAAGAGCATGGAACGGAGCTCGGACTCGGCGTTTAGCAGGCAAGTGTTGTGGGTCTGCCGCGGGAGTGGACATCTCCTGGGCATACGACGCCAGTCTAACGTATCTCAAACCATTTCCATAATAGTTACGGCCTCTTAACTACTTCTAGCGACTACAGAAGTAACGTAGCGCCCAGCGATTCGGACCGTGAACTCACCTCTCGCCGGGATTCCGACCAGCAGCGACTCCACTCCCATCAGTCGCATCACTCGCAGTCCCAGTCCCAGTCCCAGTCCCATCATCCGGCGGCGGTGCCAAAATTGGGCTTGATGGCCCCATCCGCCGACTCCGAGTCCGGCGGCAGTCACTCGCCGTCGCCGCGGGCCTCGCGGAAGCGGACGAAGCTGCGCAACCAGTCGCTCACCTCGCTGTGCATCATCTCGCACCATCCGTTCTTCACCACCTTCCGCGAGTGCCTCTTCATCCTGAAGAAGCTCATCGATGCCTGCAACGAGTCCTCGTCCCCCAAGAGGGTCGGTGCCTCCCAAAAGGTCAGCCGGGACAATGTGTGGACCGTGCTGACGGGTCATGCCAGCGAGGCGACGCCCTCGATCGTGTTGCACGATGTCCGCGAGATCGAGACCTGGATACTGAGGCTTCTGTCCACGCCGGTCCCGGTGCCGGGGTCCACGCGAGTCGAGGTGAGTTTAAGGGGAATTTTTAAGGGTTTTCTTTAGTATTATTTGTTGTATAAAGAAAGAGCAACATGACGAATACGTGTTGTTAAAATGGAATATATTACTCATACGTTATGTGTTTCTTTTTAAATTTTAATTGCTGTTAAGATTGAAAAATCCATAAAAATGTTAGTTATAAGTGTCTTTTTTTGAAGAAGGAACAACATGGCGTATTCATAATGCTTAACTAGAAAATATTACTCATACGCCATGTATTTGTTTTTAAATTAAAGTGCTGTTTAGATAGAAAAATCCAACAAAAAGTTAGTCAAGAATTTGGTAGTTTTTTAAGGTTTTCTTTATAATTTTTTGTTGTATAAAGAAAGAGCAACATGACGTATACGTAATGTTTAAATAGAAAATATTACTTATATGCCTTGTGTTTTTTTTTTTTGAATTGCTGTTTAGTTAGAAAAATCAATTAAAAAGTTTGTCAACAATTTGGGATTTAAGATTTTCTTTATTATTATTATTTTTATTTATTTATTATTTCCATTACATGACGTATACGTAATGGTTAAACAGAAAGTATTACTCATACGCCATGTCTTTTTTCAAATTGAATTGCTGTTAAGATAGAAAAATCCATAAAAATATTTGTAACAAATTTGTGAATTTTTTAAGGTTGTCTTTATTATACTTTTTTTTATGTAGAAGTATAAACATGACGTATACTGAATATTTAAATAGAAAATATTATTCATACGTTTTTTAAAAATTTAATTGCTGTTCAGATAGAAAAATCATTTAAAATTTGGGAATTTTTTAAAGTTTTCCCTATTTTTTAATGTATTTTTTATGACGTATACGTTATGTTTAAATAGAAAATATTACTCATACGCCATGGGTTTTTTCTTAAATTGATTTGCTGTTTATATAAAAAAAAAATCAATTCAAAATATAGTCAACAATTTTTAGCAGTTAAAAAAAAACTTAAAACTTATTCTGGAAACTTTCAAGCTTAAAAGGTTAAATATATAAATATAACTCATACGCAGTGTGGCACAAAAGTAATTCAGGACAAAAAATACAACCATAAATTGCTCTCTTTTTCCTTATAATATTCATTACAATATTATTTATTATAATTTATTAAATATAAATATTTTTAAAACATTCTCTCCCCTTCAGGTGGAGGTGCTCTCACCGACGGTGCACGAACCATTGCTGTTCGCTTTGCCCGACCACACTCGCTTCTCGCTGGTGGACTTCCCGCTCCACCTGCCGCTGGAGCTGCTCGGCGTGGAGACGTGCCTGAAGGTCTGGACACTGATCATGCAGGAGAACAAGGTGCTCTTCCAGTCGCGCGACTACAATGCCCTGTCCATGTCGGTGATGGCCTTCGTGACGATGCTATATCCGCTGGAATATATGTTCCCGGTGATACCGCTGCTGCCCACCTGTCTCAGCT
This sequence comes from Drosophila watanabei, assembly GCA_008042575.1. Classification (NCBI taxonomy): domain Eukaryota; kingdom Metazoa; phylum Arthropoda; class Insecta; order Diptera; family Drosophilidae; genus Drosophila; species Drosophila watanabei. The sequence continues at coordinate 13,661 of VNJS01015606.1, forward strand.
GTGCGGAGCAGCTGCTCCTGGCGCCCACGCCCTTTGTGATTGGTGTGCCGGCCTCGTTCCTGGTCTACAAGAAGAATTTTCGGTAATTAGAATCTTCTAGAATTAAAAATCTTACTTTTATTTATAAATTTGTGTGGTTTTTCTAGCCTGCCGGATGACATTTGGGTGGTTGACTTGGACTCGACGAAACTGACGCCACCAACGGGTGGCTATGAGGAAATACCACCGCTACCTGAGCCCGAGGGCACAATCCTGAAGAATCACCTCAAGCAGGTAAGCCCCCGGGATCCGCACAGTAACGAGTCTTGTATATAAAATATAAATCTAAAAGAAAATGCAGAGAAATTCAACCATTAAGCAGAAATCAATATCAAGAAAAGCAGCTTCAAGTTCCAGTTACTTTTCTACTTTATTTGGAATTTTTTTCTCTCGTGTCACAATTCAATTTTGGTAAAAGTTTGTGCTAAAAAAACACACAGGGATAACTGACTCACTGCAGATTCTCCAGACAAGTCTGACAGTTCTGGAGAAGATCACGGCTTTGGTCATACAGCTCGGCGTCCAGTTGGCGCAACTCCTGCTCGGCACCATTAAGGAACCGCTGCAGCTTGTCCACCTCGTTGCGCATCTTGAAGACGATGCCGGGCAGCATGACCTGGGTTTTTTTCATCACCTGCTCCTGGACCTGGAGCCGCTGCTCGTTGGCCCCCTCGCTGCGGAACCGCTCCAGGCGCTGCCGCTCTATCTCGCCCTCGTGCTCGTAGTGACGCTTCTGCTGCAGCAGATTCTCCAGGAGGACGCGGTACACGATCAGCTGCTCCAGGCGGGGATCCGTGAAGCCGGACTCGGAGTCGCGGCGCCCGAAGCGCAGCTTGGCCGGATGACGGGAGCTGTCCGCTTGCACCACCGACATCAAGGCAATGTGGGGACTGTACATGGCTCTCTACACTGCGAGAAAAACTGGGACGGGGACCTGGGACCTGGGACTGGGTTGGTGTGAGCTTTTTCTGTGATTAGTACTGGATTTATGAAGCTTCGAAAGAGCTTATAATTTGATTAAGTAAACAAAAGCTGCTTAGGATTGGGTTTTATTTAGTTAACAAAAAAAATTACATAGATTTTTAAAGAATTTAGAATAGAATTTAAATTAATTTATTTGCTAAATTGGTGAATTTCTACTCTATGCCTAAGATTGGGCTTATTTCTTGAAAGATATATATTTTAATGATTTTTCAAGAATTAAAATTTATGTATTTGCTTAATGGTTGAATTTCAAACATTGCAAAAAGGTCATAAAATGTATACAGATAAATGTAAAGATATGTGTTTATCATAATCATTGTCTATATTGGTATATATACGATATATATATACCTTACCAAATGCATTTGCTTTACTTCAAATTCTAAATTAAAATTCATAATAAAAAGTAAAAAAAAGAATATAAAATTGGTACAGCAAGTGCCTTGGCTTACCTATCGCTGCCTATCGTTTATCGGTGTCACAAAATCGTACAATCGCTGCTCATTAATCGACTTTGGTGTGTTTTTTAATTCAATATAATTATAAATATAAACCATAATTGTGAATGGAGACCGCTGATGAATATTTATAAAGAGAGCTAATCAGCAGAGTTTTTAATTTAATTTTTATAAATAGATAAACTCTTTTTTTTTAAATAAAAAAATTCCCCCCAAAAACACTTGTCTCTCTCTCTCTCTCTATCTCTCTCTTACTCACCTTTTTTGTGTTTCTTTGTTTTTCTTTCTGCGCCTAAATATCGATGTGTGACCATCTCTGTCTCTACTACTACCTTTGACACTCATGCATTATCTGTTATATATATGATATATATATGAATATTGTTATACTTGATCACAACTTGAACAACAACAACAACAACAACAACAACATCAACATCAACATCAACATCAACAACAACTATCGATTAACAACAACTATCGATTAACAACAACAACTATCGATAAACAACATCTACATCGACAGGCAATGCTATTAATGGACGAAGCTGGACTTGGTGTAAATATCGTTCGCAATCGTGTTACTCTACGTTTACGGTTTATCGGTTATCGTTTATTGTTTATCGTTTGAGTTGAAAGCGTTATGTGTAAATACTAAAACATAATATAGATCTCAGACTATATACTGTATATATGAATCTGTAAAGGAAACCAGAGAGTACTAACCGCATGCCTACACTAGAGCTCAAAAAAATCGATTTCCAAACCATTAAATACTTCGATTCCCTGCCATATCTACCATACAGTCATTACTAGGTGTGGGACTTATCTCCGATATATATATCTCTTTCTATATATTATATATATCTCTCTCTCGCTGTCCTTAGTATTGTGTGTTTCGTGTGCATGCCCCACAGACTCTCTTTCTATCTCTCTTCCTATCCTTTCTCTCTCAATCCCAGTAACTGAAGTAGCCAAGAGTCCTTTGAAAAAGCTCTCCCCCTTGTAAAAGAATCCTTTATAGTCCAGTTAGAGAATCCTTTTGAGAAGACCAAAGACTGCTTACTGATAATCTCCTCCTTAGGCACTCACCTCGATGACGGCCACCAATCAGGCGGTGTCCTCGCAACAGCTGCTACCTTCGGTGAGGGACAGCCTCCAGGAACCACCTCTCTTAGGGTAAGTCCTTCATATACTCCTTTAGACTCTAAATGACTCTCTCTACCCATCAAAAACAGTGTCTCTCAAGTGCGACTTCCTCTACAAACGCCGCCGCACTCGGCCCAGGCCAGCCAACGGAACTCTGTGTCCAATCAGGGAGCGATGAGCTCAAGGCAACCCAGTCCCATGAACTCGCCGGCTCTTAATCCTTTCGTATATGGCACCGATGTGGATTCCGTGGACGTGGCCACCAGGGTGGCCATGGTGCGTTTCTTTAACGCTCAGAATACGCTCGCCAACTTTGCGGAACACACTCGAACGTTGCGTCTCTATCCGCGTCCCGTTGTTGCCTTCCAGATCAATAGTTTCCTCAGATCCCGACCGCGGGCATCGGTGTTCCTGAATCAGTTTGCCAGGACACAGGCGGTGGAGTTCCTGGCGGAATGGTCGCTGACGCCCACAAATGTGGCCTTCCTGCGCGTCCAAACGGGCGTAATGGATCCCATGCAGGTCGGGGACAAGCCCAAGTGGTTCGCCCATGCTTTGACCCCCATTAGGTTCTCGGTTTGGGATGATGGCAGCTCCCTGAACGGTGCTTTGCGATCGCTGAAGCAGCTGGAGTGCCAGCCCACGGACGAGAGCGGCTCGGACTCGGAGGGAGCGGACAGCAGCAGCTCCTCGTATAGTTCCCTAAGTGACTTTGTCTCGGAGATGGCCTCCTCGGATCTGTCGCCCAGTCTGCACGACGTCTTCGGTTCGTACAATCGTCCGCATGTGGTGCCGCAGACGCTGTCCTCGAATCTGGATCCGGCTCTGGTCTATCATCCGCCCAGCAAGCTGCAGTATCCCGAGGGCACTGCCGATGCCGTGGCGGCCCAGGAGGAGGAGGATGATGATGAGGATCGGGCCGATAGTCCCGTGTCCTCATCCTCCAGCCGCTCGGATCTCAGCTCGCCGAGCTTCAACCGGGACTCGGAGTTTGATTTCCAGCCAAAGGGACAGGCAGCCGGCTTGGGCGGAGGAGCTGCTGCTCCCAGCTTCGAGCTGGCCACACCGCTGGCCATGCGTCTGGAGGCCACCATCAAGATGGCCAGCATCGAGCAGGAACCAGACACGGTCAAGGCCATGACCAAGCTCCAGCGTCATCCCAGTGACTCGGAGCGGCACGAGAAGAAGATTCCAGTGAGTTAAAGAGTTACAGATTATAATTTGTAGAAATATATATATTCTTGATTCTTATGTAGCCTCCTTTGACGCCTCCCGTTAAGCAACCTGGAGTGAGCAACATCCTGGCCAGGACGGGCAGCTCCGGCTCCAGCTCGAGCAGTCCCGGTCGCCAGAGCTCGCAGAGCTCTCTCTTCGAGAACTTTGCCTCGCATGCCAAGGAACTGGTGCGGGAGACGACCAGGCAGAGCAGCCAGGAGGGTCTGCTGGCCCACGTGGACAAGGTGAGTCCTGGCACTGAGAAGCTGGAAGGGATTCCTGAAGAAAGGATTGTGTGTTGTGTACTCTCAATGTGTGTTCCTTTCTTTTTTCTTACACTTGTTTGTACTTTTTTCTTTTTCTTGTTTGTTTTTTCTTTTCTTTTTCGGTTTTTTTTTCATTTTCTGCATTGGTTGCCAATTTTACAACCTGACATGAATGTTCCGTACTGTATAGCATGCGCTGGACGAAGATCTTGACGACAAAATGCGTCATACCTTCGAAAAGGTTGGTACTCCCACAATCCGCACAGTTCCCAGTCTCCAGTCCAAGAAAATATACTCACAATTCTTTCATTCATTCATCATTCACAAACACAAGGCACACAGTACATCAACATATTCATCAAGTGATGCAAGTGTTGCATATTTACACAACAAAGTACACAAGAAAGTATTATTTTTTGTTGAGTAAAATTTCAAACACATCCATGTTCCTTTGATCCACATCCTCATCCTCATCCTCCTTCGCCTTGGGAACTAGTAGTGTCACTTTGTAGCCTTTTGACGATGGTCCTCGTCCTTAGAGGACACCAAGTGGGGGCTGAGGGACTTGCTTTGACTGTAGCTTAGCACCACCATGTAGTTGTAGCCTCTCCTCCTTCTTTTGTGATTACTAAACTTGCGTCCTCCTCCGGGTCCACAGTTCACGCTGCACGCCAAGAAGGCGGCGGGCGAGGCCTCCAAGCAGGCTCTGGAGGTGTCCAAGCAGGCGGCCGGGGTGAGCAAGAACACCCTGGAGGATCTCACCTACGTGGGCAAGTCGACGCTGGGCGACCTGACCAAGACGGCCAAGGAGGCGGCCACCAAGAAGGGCATCATCAAGATCGAAGAGCATCCCGGCGGAGGAGGAGATCCCGCGATGACACCGCCGAAGGCGCCGGGCTCCCAGCTGGCCACCCAGAAGCAGGTGCAGCAAAGCGGAGGATCTGGTGGCGGTGGCAACAACTTCTTCTCCTCCATTGGCACAGACTTCAATGGCCTGGCCTCGTCCACATCCACCATGTTCTCGGGCATGTTTGGGAAAAGTGAGTCAAGGATTTTAAATAAATAAAAAAAGGATTACTTACTCTTACTCTCTTTTTCCATACAGAAAACCAACAGAAGCCGGCTCCTGTGCCCCACAAGCCAGCCAGTGTTGGCTCTACTAAAAGCAAGTCTGGCATCAATTTTGATCCCTTTCCCGGCCGTAAAGGACTCGTGGAGCGAACGCCGCTGATCAAGCACTCGGGCCCCAGGCAGACGCAGGAGGAGCTCACGCGCCAGCAGAACCAGGAGCGATCGCACAGCAATGCCGAGAACCAGGCCTTCCTCAAGGATGTGACCAACCAGGTTCTAGCTGGCGAGGGCGTCGGCTGGCTGAAGCTCAATCGGTTCAAGAAGCTCATGGAGGACGAGTCCTATCGCACTCTGGTGCTCAGCAAGCTCAACAAGACGCTGGACAAGAAGATAGCCCCCGATGATCACATAGACGATGTCGTAAGTGTCCTTTTTCCAGTTTCTTTATTGTAGAATCTCCTAAATGAATCCTTCTCCCCTTCCAGTGCGTGACGAAGCCCGTGTGGAAGGGCATGCTCAAGTGCGTCCAGGCAATTGCCGGGGGCTTGGATGTGACCTTTGCGAACTTTGGCCTGGGCGGCATGGCCTCCGTGTTCCAGCTAATGGAGGTGGCGCACACTCACTATTGGAGCAAGGAGATCCACGAGGGCAGCGACATGTCCTCCAGTTTGCTCTCCAGCCATGCGGCCAGTCCGATGGGCAGCCGGGAGAACCTGCGCTCGCCCAGCTCTCCGAATGGATCGCACTCCGGCCTGGGCAGTGAATGGGCATCGCCGCAGGAGTCCCGCAAGAGCTCCACGGCCCATCCAGTGCCTGCGGCATCGGGTCCTGGCGGTGGCGCCAATCGCAGGCTCTCGTCGACGGATAGCCAGGACGGGCAGTCGACGACGGAGATGTTCAAGGATATGCTGTCGCAGAAGAGAAGTGCCTTGAAGAACATGCTCACCTCGTTCGATTCGGATGTGAGTACAGCAGGACGGAAGTCCCTTGTAGCCGTAGTTCCTAGTTGCGTCCATTCATCATGTGCTCTCTCAGCTTGCCCACCAAATCCTGTAAATTTGCTCAGTGTATATACATCGTATATCGAATATATATATCGTAGAATCGCTTATATCGGCATATCAGTGTCTAGAGGTCACTCGTTACCAACTAGCTTATATCAGTATCTATCAGTATCTCTGTGTGTAACATATATATATATGGCTGGAACCGACCCTCCCCCCACGTAAACCCATCCAAACCTTGCCACCCTACCATCCTGCATCCCTTTGTAGAGCTCCTCTCTAACAGGCCCGTATGTCATTCGTAGGCTGCCGGCTCTACGGGCGCCCTCTCCGTGGTCAGTCTGGGCGTCGTCCGCTTGCCCTCCAGCTGCCGGTCCACGGTCTCAGACACGGAGTACGAAAATGTAAGTACAGGGCAGGTCAGGTTCAAGGAGGTTGTGAAAGCCTCTTCCTCGTAACCTAATTTATAAAGGAGGTTTAGAAGGAGTTGATCAGAAACTCCTAGCTAGGATCTCCTTGAATTTTAAGAGGAGGTTCAGGAGGTTACGGAAAGTTCCTAGCTTCCAGTTTTAAGAAACTGAGATTTATCTTTGTTAAGGGTTATCTTCTAAGGTAGATGTGATCACTGAAATGATATTTCAATTCCAAGAAGTACCCAAAACTCTCCCCTTCGTTACTAATATTCCAAAACCTAACCCAGCAAGCAAATCCCCCCCAAACATATCAGGATATTGATCTATAAAACCCCCTGACATAGTAGGAGTTTGTCCACCCGTCCAGGACCTGAACCTTAGAGCCAAAATCATAGAATCCCTGATCCTGATCATACCCTCACTTTCCAGACAACAACGTCAAAGGACTCGAAGAAGAGCACTGGCAACTTGTGGTCCGGCAAGTCGACACTAAGTGCCGGCTTTCGATACACCGGCGGACACCTGATCAACACCTCGTCCTCGCCCTCGCCGGACAGTCCGCGGGTGTATCTGTTCGAGGGGTTACTTGGAAAGGATCGTCTGAATCTGTGGAACCAGATGCAGTTCTGGGAGGACGCCTTCCTCGATGCCGTTAGTCAGGAGCGGGACATGATTGGCATGGATCAGGTGAGTCTTCAGGAGAGCTTCCCCAAGGATCCATTTCGAATGTCGAATATCGTACAGGGTCCCATTGAGATGATGGAGCGCTACAAGTCACTGAGCGAGTCGGAGAGGAAGCGCCTCGAGCACGACGAGGATCGACTGCTATCCACGATGCTCTACAACCTGACCGCCATTCTGGTGATGCTGAATGTTTCCAAGGACGAGATCCGGCGCAAGATTCGCCGTTTGCTCGGGAAGAGCCACATCGGACTCGTTTACTCCCAGGAGGTGCACAATGTGGTCGATCAAATCAATAATTTGGTGAGTGAAAGTCCTTTTCGCTCTGGATAAAGTTACTTAAGCTTGAGTTTCTTCCTTTACGTAGAACGGCAACGACATTGATCTGAAGCCCCTCGGCTCAAGGCTGCTGCACCGTCAGAGCTTCACGGTACACCAGGGCACCGATGTCAACGGTCCGCTGCGTTTCATGGAGGTGCGGGACGATGGTTTGGTCCTGCGATCCGTCGACGGCACCATTGTGGAGCGCTGGTGGTACGAGCGGCTGGTCAACATGACGTACTCACCGAAGACCAAGCTGCTCTGCCTGTGGCGCCGCAACGGCGGCCAGACCCAGTTGCACAAGTACTACACGAGGAAGGTAGGTGTTACCAGGATTCTAATGCAGGATACTCAATAGTTTGTTAATAATTTCCCTCGAATCAGTGCAAGGAACTGTACAACTGCATCAAGGAGGCCATGGAGCGCGGCGGCACGCCCACCAATGTCCCCGAGCTTGGAGGCGAGTTCCCTGTCCAGGACATGAACACGGGCGAGGGCGGCCTGCTGCAGGTGTGCCTCGAGGGTGTCGGTTTGTTGTTCTCCAACAGCAAGGTGAGTGTGTGATAATCTCTTTTATCCTTAATTTCACACAACAAAAAAATATGACACCTGGCACCCACACACACGAGATCGCTGAAGATCAAGCTAAAGTTATATATACATAGTTACACCCAAGACTCAGACACGAAATCCAGCTCCATCTCCGATGTCTCCGAATCTGAATCAATAGCTAGTTATCCTTACACACACACACGAGTACACTCAGACACACACTCCAAAGGATATTGCAGTCAGAAGAGTGACTTAATTAGCATCAGAAGTGACCCAAGAAACGTAACTGAAGGCTTATCGATATTTTGATCGATAAAATAGTTGGGTATCAGTACATATCGCGCGTCTATCTCGTCCATATATCGATACATACTCCCACTGCCTACGTTTCAGTGTTTACAATCGTTTCGTTTCGTTACGTTTTCTTTCTTTTAATTTCTGTTCTTTTCGTTTCGTTTTCTCTCGTTTCATTTCTGGCTTTCTTTCCGTTTCTTACGATATTTGTTAATTCGATCGATTAACCCGATAATTTCCCTGTTGTGTGTGTGTATCGACTGCATCAAGATCAAGGGCCCTCTCAATATAAATGTATATATAATAATATACATATATAGATATATATTTATCATGTTTGGTTTTCAGTTTGTGCTTTTCCGATATGTCTAAAATATGTAAACGTAATGTGAATGAACCAAAGACACCGATTCTTAGGGATGGAAAAATAAAGAAACCTGGACAGTAAATATATAAATTCCAGGCTGGAAGTAAAGTCCAGTCCCAGTTCCATTGTGGAAGTCCGACCCACCTAGAAAAATCTCCAAACTACGTATTATACTTTACCGATCTCTGCCTCTCTCTCTCTCTCACTTTTTTTCTTTAATTCTCTCTCCTAACTCTCTCTCTCTCTCTCTCTGTAACTCTTTCGTCTTTCGTTCAGTTTCTTTTTGGCTTTGGTTTTGGCATTTTATTTTTGACTCGCCTTCTTCTTCAATATATATTTAACTTATATTAATACTAAGTCATTATATAATCCATATATATCGATAAATCAATCGTATCTTTTATCTTATCCAATCTCTTATCGATCCAAGTGAAAGAAATCAAAATCAAATCAAATATATATATGCAGAAAATCCATCTATATCATATCCATATATTGTGCTAGTGAATGTACTGAATGCCGTATTCATTATACTCTCTATTTTATTTATAACGCCATAAAAAAAATAATACCAATAGCAAGAGAAATATATAAGAAAACCTCCTTTTTTTACACCCTCTCGATATTTCTTTTTCGATTACGATAGACATTTGGTTATTTACGCTCACCGTTTGATATGTTTCCTCATTATTATTATTATTATGGTCTTGGTTAAGCGATAACTCTTCACCGATTTTACCATTTCACCGATTTTACTGATTTATCGATTTTAACAATTTAACGATTAACAATTTTACTAATCTTACGATTTACTATTTTGCCGTTATACGATATACCGATATACGATTTACGCTTCACGATCTCCGATCAGCGACCTACGATTACCGATTATCGTTCGTAGGAATTTAAATAAATTAATCGAACAAATTTTAAATGTGTTCCCCTCTCAGAATACCATTGGAACTGACCCCTCATCATCGCATAAACATTGAATTATCGTAAGAACTAGTTACTAAAAAAATAGGTAGAAAAAATATTGATAATAATAATAAGATTAGGTCCCTCGTCCCCCTTTCGCTAAGGTTCCCAATGAATTACTAAGACTACTTTTTGCTCTTTGTTCTGTATAACCTTGGCAATGTTATAAGTTTCCTTGTAAATAGAAAAACTACGACGATTAAGGGCCATGTGTGTGTTTTTTTGATGGGTTTAAACACTGATGAATACCTTTATTATTTGTTTTTCGTTGTTGTACTTTATGTTCTGCTCATTTGCTCATCCTTGTATGAAATAGAAAAATAATGTAAAGCAACGAAAGCAAAAATAATGAGGCAAGATGAAGAAGTAATATATATTCTAAGCTGGTAACTTTTGAGATGGTCCTTGTGATAAAAGAATAAATAATCCACTAAAGTGCTTATTTTGATTTTTCTTTTAATTTCCTCTAAATATTTATTCTACATTTTCTAACTCTCTTTAAGATCTTTCTTATGACTTTTACGCGTATTTATATATAAATCTCTTTAAATATATAAATCGACCACTCTGTCTACTATCTTCTCCATTGTTTTTTTAGTGTTACATAAACGATGTTTAAGTTTCTCATTTTTATTTCCACTTTTTTTTATATTTCTCTCTATATTATTTTCAGTTCCTTCCAACTTTTTTGGTAGCAATTACGCTTGCCAAATTTGATTCCTTTTTCCTTAAGTATATATTAACCGAAACAACAACAAAGTACAAAAACAAATGTAATTTAAGCTATAGTAGCCATGTGTCCTCCAACCCATGATAATATTCTCCACCAGTTGCCGTTGTAAAGCTGATATACCCCCCAAAAAATATATATATATATATATATTTATATATATGCCCCCCTTTTATAAGAAAGCGACTCTAACATAACAACAAACAACAACAGCCACATTTCATATCGTTTCTATTTAGTATTAACAAAAATCTATTCAAAATAATGATACATGAAAAACAAAAAAAAAAGAATTCGCCAGCAAAATTAGAAATTGATCAAAAAACCAAAAAAAAATACTTTTATGAATGAAAACCCGTTTTTGACAACAGTTTTCTCAACTTTCCTTTTTAAAATTTTCTTTGTTGCTCGTTTAATCGTTCTCTGTCGAACGCGGAACGCTGCACCGTTGCTCGCTCTCCCTCCTCTTTGTGGACCAACCAAAAACTATATATATCACGTTCCGTACCGAAAACCGAAAACCGAACCGAAACTGAATCGAATCGAACTCAATTCGCATTGTTCCAAATGATTGGTCTACTTCTGAAACGCAAAAAAACAAAAAAAAACGCAAAAATAAACCCAAAAAAATAATCTATCATAAAAAAATACGATCTGAAAAATGTCTGAAAAAACGATAAAAGGATTTCGAGGTATTGCAATGAACCAATTTCTTGTTATATTTGAACTTAACTTTATAAGCAACTATTGTTCTTTAAAAGCCCTGCTATACACCCACCACCCCCCCTTTTACCCATCCCCCCATTCCTCCGCCACTCCTGAAAACCCCTCACAAAAAAACCAAATTAATAATAACAAATAGAAAATATAGTTTAGTTTGCGTTGCTCTTGAGTTTTAAGTTGGACTCTTTTGCGTTTAAAACACTTGATTTCCACCTTCACTTTCACCCGCCCTAAAAAGATATTAAAAAAAAGGTAAAAAAAACCAAAAAGTATACAAATATATCCGATATGGCATTTACAGTTGCAAAAAACAAAATGGAACCCAACAATTTTGTAGTTGATATTGAATTTGAACCTTGAACCGCAAAGTAATCTATAACCAAAATAATGTTTATTATTTAGCAACATCTTTTATGTTTTATGATCTCTCCTCCTCTCTCTCTATCTCTAAGATTTTAGTTTTTAAAGTGTTTGTTGATTGATTGATTGGTTGGTTGGTTAGTTGGTTTGTTTGTTGAATTGAATTGAACTTTGAAATTAAAATTGAATCCGATACCTTAATGCAGAATTACCGATTGCCTATTAACGTTAGAGTTTTATTTTTAGTTTGCGGAAGCACTTTCCTTTCCATCTCACTTGTTTCTTCTGTTGTATTAGACACTCACATGGTCACACTCTCCCTCGCTGTGCGTACAAGCCGAAGCTGGTCACACTCTGTGCGCTGGCAAGAACTCAAAACTCAAACTCAAAGCTTCGAGCTTCCCAGCATGCCCCAAGCACGCTCCACTCTTCCTCAAGTGCAGCTTCTTGCGACAAACTCCTTGCCAGGATCGAGAATGCACCACAATTCACAAAATTAATTAAAAATATATATTAAAAACAATATAATTAAATACGCACCTCACTTGCATATGTCCCAGGTCCGTCTGGAAATGAGTTCAACCAAGAAAATCCTTCTCTATCCGATGTACATACAAACTGAGCTGATGTATCAGAAATTCCATGGCTGTGCTGTTTTAATTTGTTTTTTTTTTTTGCCAATTTCCGTTTCATTCCATTGCGTTTCGTTTCCTTATGTTTGGTTAGAGAGGGAAAGCAGCCCCAGGATACAGGATCCTCCTTCCCTGTGCTTTTTTGTTTATTATTTCTCTTTTTTTTTTTGCTAAAGAGTTTTTAACAAAATATTATATAGACCCAACAAAGTTCCCTTAGTGTTGATTTTCAGTTTGCTTGTGTAGCGTTACGTTGTTATAGCAAAAACTTGAACATCAAACGTAGCTGTAGCTTATAATTTAAGAAAACTTTAAGGAAAACTATACTAAATTGAATAAAAAACATGGAAAAAAAAGGAAAGCGTTAAAACAAAAAATGCCAAAGTCGGTTACAATATCTCTAAGCTATAGTGCGCTCTCCAGGCCCTCTCTCGCTCTTTCTCTCTCGCTCTCGTTATCTATCTGTTTCAATTTCACTAAGTTCCAGCCTATTCCGTTTCGTTTCTCGTTCCGCTTCCAAGGAAACCATAGCTTAGAGTACCGAAGAAGATCTCGACACCCATTTCACATCCATTAGTTTTATTAGTGGAGGCTGGCACATGTGCTGCATGCCGTTGCATGTGCCGCCGTTTTATGCCTGACCCATTTCTCCATACCATTCCATTCCGTTCCATTCCGTTCCGTTCCGTTCCGCTCCTCTACTCATCTCCCAATTCCCAATAATCCCGAACCGTCGCCGCCCCCGTTTCAAGTCTCAAATGGGAACAGACCGAAGCCTAACAAGGAGCAACCTGTAGTCGGACACTCTTATCCTTCAATAGAACCGATCTCTCTCCTGCTAGAACCAACCCCTTAGTGTGTTTACAATTTCTTTGTATACTAGCAAAAACTTCTCTAGAGAAGTTTACACACCTATACACACACACAGAACACACTCGGACACCGAACACCGAACACACACTGTAGCTTAATTTAGTTATTTTGCGTTTTGTATTAGTGCCAAAGTTGGGGTAAAAATATATATACTACAAATATATGCTTAGAACCAACGCCTTCGTATCCAAAATCCAAGCTACTTAGTATGCGACCATCTCACAAGTGCTAATTAGAATTCCCCCTTAATTCCCCCACTCAAAAAAACCAAAAAAAACTGAATGAAAAGAATTCCATACTCTTTCAGATGTATGGAAATAAAAAAAGAAATCAAGTTAACTAAACTGATTATCAAACTTTCATTTGATTTTGCTGCATTCTTTTTCTATCTCTCCAACTCGCTCTCTCTCTCTCTCAGTCTGTTCCGTTCCATTTCGTTTCTTTGCGTTTTACTTACCATTCCGTTCCATTTCATATTGCGTTCCGTTGCCATTTGGTTGCACTGATAACCACGATAAAAAAATGAAACACTAGATGCGTGCCGTGTATATACATGAATGTCGTTAACTGTAATTGGTGTTCTTGTCTTGCTGCCTGCCCGCCTGCCTGCTAATGTTCCAATTACGTTTCGTTCCATTTCGTTTCGTTGAGTTTCGTTTCGTTGAGTTCCGCTGCACTCCTATTTTTTGGTAACACGCCAGAATAGAAAATAAATAAAGAAAACCTACATACAAAAAAAAGAATATAAAATATTGCTCTACCCCAAAAAATAATATATTATTTATCACATTTTACCGCCCACGTGTGCTATCTCTTTTCAACGCTCTCCAAAAACTGTCTCTATATAACTTCCCCCGCTCTCTCTGCCTATCAACCAGTCTTTCTTTGTGTGAAAGCTTTTTTGATTTGCCTTATGATTTGCTTTCCGTTCTTTTTTCCATTAAGTTGCATTCCGTTCGGTTTCTTTGAGTTCCGTTTCCGTTCTGTTTTGTTCTCCCCACCTTCGTTACGTTCCATTTTTGCGTTCTGTTCCGCGACGGACTCTTTGAATCCGTTTAGCCGAAGAAGAAGAAGAAGGAGAATTGAAGAAATCTTTGAAGAATCAAGCCCAACTGACTCTCTTCTCCGACCGTATTTTCAGTTCTTCGTACGCTTGGACCACATCCGCAAGTGTTTCACCCAGAAGGGCGGCATCTTTGTGCTGGAGGAGTACAGTAAGTACTCGCATAAACACCACAAACTGTTTATTTAGTTTATAAAATCTCTTTTGCAGATCCCAAGACCCGCAATCTCATCCAACGAAAGTACCAGTCGAGCATGGTAAGTACTGTAAACACGCAGAAAACTCACCACAGTTCGCCACCACAGCCATATTTCGCACTCTCTATATATCTTACTCTCTCTCTATTCACCACTTGTTCCGAGTTGCATCCCGTTCCGTTCCGATTGTGGCACAATTATGCCAATTTTATGACAAATTTCTGTACAAATCTTAACTACATAATACACATTTGTTTATAAATCATATATATATCATATATATGGAATATCCAATCTTTATCAACCACTGTATATGATAATGGCACCTTAAATTGCACCGACAGTTTGTATATATCAACAAAATAAAGATAATCATTCCTTGTTTTTCAATTTTCCTTTTATTAACCGTTCCGTTTCCGTTTTCCGTTCATATAAATATATATATATTATTCTTTTCCTTTTTCTGTTCTTTGCATTCGTTTTCTGTGAATATATTTCTATGTCAACAACGACAACAACAATCAACAACAACAACAACAACTCAACAACAAACAATGCCTGCAACAACAACAACAACACACGAACACCACACCACACCACAAACTCATTTCAACAACATCATGCTAAAAAATATAAATAAAAATAATAAATCACAACAAAATGCAAAAAAAACAATTCCCCGAATCGAATATAAAACCCAAAAAGGCCTCGGAAATCGTGCTGAGCTTCCATCGCGTGACCTCCGTGCAGTTTGCGTACATCTGTCACCTCAATGGCTCCTCTTCAGCCCGCTCTCGGGGTACAGTCACCACAGCCGCAGAGCTCAGTGGGACATTGGAACTGGAACAGCCGCTGCAACTGGAAACGAGGGAATAAATGGAATAAATGGAATAAACTATGTGCCTAGAATTCACTCCCAAAAACCGAAAACTATGTAAATAATAACCGAATCCTTTTTATGTATAACTCCTATTGTATATTATATGTACTTCCTGTCGCATCTACAATGAAGAACAAAGAAAAGAAACAACACTTCTCTACAAAAACAATCGAAACATAAAAACAATCAAGAACAGTTTTCAATTTAAATTTGAATTAAAAGGGAGTTTTTATTAGTTATGTTTTGGCTTTTCTTGTTTTTCGTTTGATTTCCACTTGAGTTTTGGTTGTTGTGTTCCACTTCCACTGTTCCCACGAGCTGCATGCATTTCTGCCTTTGTGTTGTGCAAAAAATGAAAAAAAAAAGATCAAAAACAAAAAAGAGTTCTTTTTAAATATCGAAAAAAACACCAACCACTTCACCAAAAACACCACACAAAAAATAATAAATAAATAAACTGTTCATTTCAGGGCTTGGTATTTAAGTTCACAGAAAGATTTTCAAAATAAAGATGAATTTGCTTTAAATATAAATTAATAAAAATCCGAAATCAGTTAGCCTTTATTTTGGAAGCATTTCTGTGACTGTACCAAGCCCGAAAAGGGTTTAAAAAAATCCCATTTGTTGCAAAACCGGGAATGACATCCTTTTAAAATCACGTATACGCTCCATAGTCCGATCAGATTTGCTACTCGGTGCTGTGCGTATTCTCCTACGTGGCCGCCGGCCAGGACCAGAAGAAGAATCCGGTGGTCATCACGCCCCAAATCCAGGACATTCATGCGCAGCAGAAGCAGAAGCATCAACAGCAGCAGCAGCAGCAGCAGCAGAAGGATCATCAGAAGGATCATCAGAAGGAGCTAAAGGAGGCGCCTCATCCTACGCAGCAACAGACAGTATCAGCTCCCGCTCCTGCCCCAGCTCCTGCCTCTGCTCCTGCTCCCTCTCAGGCCCGGATGAGCGGCAAGAGCCAGGCGGGCAGCATCTCCATCCGTCACACGGTGCCCATGCAGAAGCCAACCATAACCATGTCCACGGTGCAGCCGCAGGCCCGCATGCCCGTCCATGTGACGACGGTTGCTCCTCCATCATCTGGAACAGGGACCGCTCCTGCTCCCGCATCTGCTTCGACTTCCATTCCCGCTCCTGGCAAGCTGCCGCAGCTGCCGCCACGCGTCCCGTCGCAACCTTCGACGGAGAGCCTGGCCTCGATCAGTTCGCCGCCGCCAAAGGTCCGCAGCGGACCGCCGCCGCTGGGACCGCCGCCGGCCATACCGCCGCGCACGGGAGCCATTGCCAGGAGCGGCTCGGTGCCGGCGGCGGCCAGGTCCTTTGTGCGCCAGGTATCGGCCAACTCCACGCCGCCGCAATATACGCCACAGCCGCCGCCGCCGTTTGTGATACCCAAGCGGCACAGTGGCCTGGCCAGAGCCTCCACCTTGACGGCAAGTCATTCTTCCGGCACACATCCGCAGTCGCAGCAGCGCGCCAGCCATGGCAGCGTCGCCGCTGTGCTGCAGTCCATGCCGGAGACTGAGCCTGGCTCCGGGTCCGGGTCCGGTTCCCTTTCCGGCTCCAGTTCCGGCTCCGGATCGGCATCGGGCTCCATTGCCGGCGCCTCACCGCAGGCCCATCGCAAGCACTGACGAAGGAGTTCCTTCTTTAAGTTTGGCGGAGGTGGAGGAGGAGGTGGAGGAGGAGAAGTAAGAGGTGTCGGCGGCAGTGGAGGTGGCACTGGCGCCAGCCCAGCGGATATCGGCGGCGGCGGCGGCGGTCAGATGGGCGAGGAGCCGCATCCCCATCCGCACCGGCGTGATGTATGCCGCACCATTTGCATTCCATGGCTGTGATCCCGGCCAGATGCCGCAGGATCCACAAGGAGCAACAGCCTCGTAGCAGCAGTATCAGTGTTTCGTTCGAGTTGAGTTTTAGGATCGTAAGAGCCACAAGGCGGGGTTTTCGGGGGAGTTTTCTTGTGAAGGATCAATGTTGTTTATTACGTTAATACAATAAGAAAAATTTAATTCAATGCTTATAAAATTTTTGATTTATTTTATATCAATATTTATTTATTTTGATACAGTTTTGGCAATAAATTAATTATATTTTTAAACAACTTTGACTAGTTGAAAGTCCTTGAAATAAATTTTAACCAGAAGAACGTAAAAAAAGCCTCTCCAATAACGTAACTAGAATCGAAAATTAACTATTTCAAAGCCATGTGAAATAGTCATAAAAACACCTAGTAAATATTTATGGTTTATAAGCTAAGGAATTAATATTTATTATTTATATTTATTGAATATTTTTTAAATAGAACAAAAGAAAGCACAAGCAAAGAGTTACTAAAGAAACTTCCCCAAAGTTTAAGCCAAACTTTCAGTATTTTCTCTTCTTCACAAGGAATCCCCGTAAGCTCCGTTTTGTGCCCCCCTTTTATGCTATATATATATCTGTATATATATATATATATATGTGCATAGATATATTAACTGTATTTGAGCTGTATTTAGTGAACCTTATTCTAGCCAAATCATATCATTAGCCGCCACTAACTAAGCCCAATAGACGACGAATTGTTTCCTGCTAAGCTTTAAGGCGGAAAGAGCCAAAAACAAAACAAAATGAAGAAGAGGAACTCGCTTATAAACCTACCTATATCTATATATAGACATATATTGTAAAGATCGGGGCAAAAAACACACACACGAAACACACAAAACGGAAATTGAAGGCAATCTAGTTAGGGATATAGTATACTATACCAAGTAAAGTCGGAACAGAGACATTTATGTGAATATATATAACTACCAATCGGAACAAACCCAGATATAGGAACTATATATATATATATATTTATGGTAAAGGAATTTAACTAGTTCTATTAACAAACGGGGAGGAATTTTAAGGAATTAAGGATCAGGGAACAGCACAGACAAGATGCATTATCGAGGACTCTTTGGGAGAGAGAGAGCAATAACACACACACACATTGTGGGTGTAGTTTGTAGCAGTTACGGGCAGAGATACACACACACACAATATATATATACATATACATATACCTATACCTATACAGAATATATATATATAAAATAACTATACTATATATTTTTTTGTTCGCTGGTTCTGGATGTTAACAATACAAAACAACAATAAATACGAGTAAACAAATAAATAAATAATTAAATAACGAATACAGTCCCAGCACCTATATACATACATGCACATATATATACCTCTAATCGCGTGTATATATGTATATGATCGAATGTATTTTTCAAAGTTCAAAAAGCGAAATAAACAAAACAAAAAACACAAAGCTGTCTCTTATCTTTTCCTCCTCCCTCCCCCTGGGAGAGGGGCAGTCCAAGGTCGCTATGTTGGGTCCAAGGGGGGAGGGGAAAATCCAGCAACTGATAACCCACTGACATAGTCGAGGACCCCCCCGGCGGGACTTCTACAAACTGCGTCACGATCGTCGATAAGGTAAAATCATAATATAAACATTATCTGCACTAGTCAGCAAGGGATTTGTTCCTGCTCTGGGATCTTTTAAAATTGAAGGTTTTTTAAGCTTTACATTTTACCTTTAATAGAAATTAAATTGTTTGTTGCTTAAAATTAATTAAAATCTGAACACGATTAGGTATCAGAGCTTGCCATCACTTTACGTTATTATTTTAAAGCTGAATCTAAATTTTATACAATCTTCTTAAGTTAATAAAAGCAAATCCTATGAAAGTTAATAATTTAATTTGTTAAATACAAAATAAACCCTAAAAACCTACATTGGTTAGCATGGGATTTGTCCCTGCTTTGGGATATTTTCAAATGGAAGATTTATTATTTAATTGTTTTAACGGTAAAATGTAAAGCTTATATATTTCACCCTTAAAACAAATTGAATCATTTTTCATTTCATTGGAAAATAAACTCAAAGCCTACCACAAATAATTCTTAGAGCTTGCCTTAACTATACGATATTAGTTTAAAGCCAAATCCTAATTTTATACAACCTTCTTAAGTTAATAAAAGCAAATAATAATTTAGTTTGTTAAATACAAAACAAAACCCTAATTCAGTTTAGAAAAGTTGTTGATCACTCTACGTTTTTAAAATAAAGATGGTGGGGGTTAATTTCTTACAAACATTTTTATAAACAAATTAAAGCCTTATAATTTTAAATAAGTTTAGAGATTTCCATCCCATTACTTTTTTTATAATATCTAGAAAAAATTACTTAGCATTTTGCAAAAGAAGAAATAAAAATAATAATAAAAAATCAATTAAAATCTTTGCTAAAAACCTAAACCCGAATAAGTCTTCACAACTTTTCTTGATCCTTTGCCAGTCATATAATTTCCCGTAATCAAAAATCAAAAAGAAACAATAATTATGCAAAATAGTGTAATTTTATACAGAAAATGCTGAGAGCTTTTAAAGACTAGAACTTAATTGAATGAATGAGAGTATTTTATATATAAAAACAAATAAAAAAAAAAAGAATTAGGCAGTGGAACCCTCCTAGTCGCGTGGCACAATCCGAAGTCTGATCCCGTTGCCGCTCTTCGTCACCAACTCGGCCAGAGGCTGCGGCTGATGATTCTCGTCTGGCAGAAAGCGATAGCTACGCAGCAGCATGGACAGCGAGGTCTTCAGTTCCAGCATGGCAAACTTTTGGCCTAGAAAAAAATACAACAAATAAAAACAAATCATAAATAATTACTAATAAGAGTGAGCAATAAAGGTGAGTGACGTCAATGGAGCACTTTCGATTAGCCCGTTGATTGATTTTTGTTTTTGTAAATTTTATAAACAAACTCAAAAACAATAAGCTTGAGGAATTTTTGAGTCAAGTTGAAAGCGCTTAAGAATTTTTGTACCAGGAGCTCAGAATATGTTAGCTATAGCTTCCCGTTGTTCCTATCAAAATATATATAGAAGCAAGCTCAAGGTAAAGCCCAAAGAGCACAGAATCTCAGCAGCTTCCAGCTTCTCTTATCAATTTTATAGAAATAAATTGAAATGACGTCTATAAATATATAAAAATATATTCGTTCAATAAATTAAATCGCATGACAAATAGCTCGAAATATTCCGCTGACTATTTTTGGAAGCAAAACAAACTTGCGATTAAAAACGAAAATAAATAAATATTTATAAATAGATCAGAAGATGGAGCTTATCTATTTAAGAAGTTAAGAGTTTATCTGAATATCTGTCTAGAATATTTAGTAATAATTAATAATAACTATTTCAAAAAAGGATAAAGACCTCCTTAGATTCCTTACCTATGCAATTCCTTGGCCCCGCACTGAATGCCGCAAAGGCAAACGGATGCATTTGCTTCTCGTTGAGCAGGAAACGCTCCGGATCGAAGCGTTCCGGATCGGGAAAGTTCACAGGATCCCGATGGAGCATATAGATCAGACAGGACACCGAAGCACCCTTGGGCACGGTGAGCTTGCCCACGGGCAGGTCCTCCATGACTTTGCGCGAGAAGAACGGCACCGAGGGATAGATGCGCAGCGCCTCCTTGATCACCGCCTCCAGGTAGGGCATGGGCTCCTTTTCCCTGCCCTCCAGTTCGGCCACCTCCTCGTAGGCCCGCTGCTGGATGGCCTCGTGCTTGGACAGCAAACTGAGTGTAAAGGCAATGGCGGAGCTGGTGGTGTCGTGACCCTCGAACATGAAGGTGTCGACCTCCTCGCGGATATCGGTGTCGGTTAGCTCGGCGCCGCCCTCCATTTGGCTGAGGAGGAGCATGTCCAGGAAGGCCAATCGCCGCTTGCCGCCCACATCGTCCTGCTCGGCCTCGGGCCGGGACTCGACGCGCTCCTGGAGCAGCTGCTCCCTCCGCAGCCGGATAACCCGGTTCGTCTCGTCGTGGAGCACTTTCAGAGCGGCCTCGCGCTCCTTGCCGGGCTTCGTGTGCCGGAAGAAGATGTTCAGGCGCTGCCAGAACGAGAAGCTTTGCTTGTGCATGACGCGGCAGATTCTGTAAAAAATATAAAATATATTATTAATTAATATTTATATATTTTAAATTGTTTCTTCACTCACTTTTGCACCGCTTGCACATACTCAGAGTCACTCTGCAGCTGGGCATGCTTCCTTATGCCCATCGCCGTCTCGCAGATGGCATCCAGAGCGAACAGCGTGATGTAAGGATAAATGTCGAAGGACTCCCCGTTGGCCTTCTCCCGCAGACGTCGCACCAGGATGCGGCAGTTCTCCTCCATGGGCTCCTTGAACTCGCCCAGGATGCGGAAATGGAAGCCCGGCGTCAGGAGCTTGCGCCGACGGTGCCAGGACTCACCGCCATTCGTCAGCAGACCCTTGCCCAGCCAGGGCTCCAGCAGCTCGTAGTTCTTGGACTTGGACAGGAGCGTGTTGTTGCCCAGCAGCTGCTTGATGTCCTCCGGATCGGTGAACATCACCATTAAGTCCTTGCCGAACCAAATGCGAAAAACAGAGCCATGTCGCTCCCTCAGCTCCTTCAGCCAGTTGAGGATCTCTGAAGGGAGTGTTTAAGTTATTTTTCAATATAATTATTATTATAATTCTTATAATTAATTAATGAGTATTGGTACCATTTAGTTAGAGAATTTTGCATTATTATTAAACCTTTTGCAACTATATAAATTAAAAACTATTCTTATTAGTGAAAAGTACAACAAATGTTAAGCAATGTCAATGAGCTTCACTTTAAGCTTTTGTTTATAAATAAACTAGAACGTAAGTAGAAGTAGAAATAGTATTAACAAAAGATAACAAATTCACATAAAACAAGTTCAAAGTCCAAGTGCTTGTAATATATACTGCTGTAAATAAGTATATGCAAATGCAGTCATCACTGCGTATACGTGATTTTTCACTTGATTTTATGGCATTCAAGCGATGGTTTTACATTTCCACACAAGCTCTGGCCATAGCCGATTTATTTGTATATATTATTTAATATTTTATATAATTTAATGTTTATTTATATTTTTTGTATTTCATTAAAGGTTAAAATAATTTTTTAATAATTATTAATTAATTTTTTTTGAAGTATTTTAAATATTATATTTCTAAAGATTTTCTGATGCTTTCAAGAAATATAAAAGCATTTTAAATAGTACTTTAAGTAATTTAAATATTATTTTTCTAAAGGTTTTCGCATATTTTCAAGTAAATTTAAAAGGAAATTTAAAGATTTTTGTTGCCTTTTTAAAACAATATGTTCTATTATTTAAAATTTGCTTAAAATTTGTTGTTACTTTAATAGATACATTTTGTGAAGGCTTTGAAATGGTATTAAATGTTGCTCTTGGGGTAGACAAGGCATTCTCTTTAATATATATTCTTATAGTAATCAAAAACGTAAGAAATCTAGAGCAAATTGATGCCTAAATTGAATTAATATTAAACTAATTTGTTAAACTTTAAATGCCTTTAAAAAATTATTTGCTAAACTTAGAGAATAGATGTTAAATTGTATATATTTTAAAATTCAGCCTTAATTATATTATAGAACTTTTTACTCACCTCCTTTCTTCACATTAGCTATCAGCTCTCCCACCGAAGGTCCTGGCAGCGTCTTGGCGAATCTTTGTAGCCGCAAAAAGTTAAGGATCTGCGGCAAATAGCGCAGAAATAAGGCCCAAAGGACAAAAGCTAGCAAGGCAAGGGTGCTCATAGTAGAGCCGGATCTCCAATTTCCGATTGCAACTGCAACTTAGTGTTCTCAGCGACTTTATAGAATGACAAAGCGACTCGCTGAGTGATGGAGAGTGTTACTTATGGAAGCGCTGTCTAGTTTTTGCGAACCGCTCGGCTTTCCGTCTCGTTTGCAACTAATTCGCAGCCGGCCAGCCGGCTCTCCTCCTCGATCTCAGCTGGGGGCTGGGACTGGGGGCTGTGGACAGAGCAGATGGTGGACTGCACTGGATTGGTTTCGACTGATAGCGATACTCGGGATGCCCTCCGCTTGGGGTCGCAACTTCCCCCCCAGAAAGTCCAAGATGACGCTGTGAGCTCCCCGGAATGTCTTCTACGTAGTACCTATTTTGGTGGTGAAATTATTGCGTAGACAAAGCTGATTAAAAATGCTCAAAGTGCGGGCCCAGAACTATCAAAATAACTACAAGTATTTGGGTCATAAAATACGTAAAAAAAAAAAATATTCCACGAGCGAGAAATCAAGAGATTGTGTCGAAAAACAAATTGGGAAAAAACATCAATTGGCCTTAAATTTTTGAGTAACAATAAATTGCAGTAAAGTAAGTTGAAGCTAAAATTTAAATAATAAGGCAAACTTGCTTTTCAAACTATAAAGATTTAAAGAATTTTCTTAAAGAACTTCAATGTAAATTTAATTCAAACTTATTGAATTTCCATTATTGCTTAAAGCTAAACAATGTAAACAAAGGAGGTCTTTATAAACCATTGAATAATGTTTTTAGAAATTCCCATATTCTCCATTTCATAAATAACATAATTTAATAGAAAAATCCATAAAATGGATGTATTATTTCTTAACCACGTATTTTTATTATTTTTTTTGGTAATGTTTAAATGTTGATATACCCTGGCACTCGATTGTAGCGAATCACTCGCCAAATTGGGCCTCCAATGGGGGCTATATCATTGCCTCGGTGCAGTGCCAGACCCAAAAACGGGTTCTATGGCAGCCACAAGTGCAACCGATCAGAGCAATGACGTTGACCCACATAGAACGTGTGGATCGTGTCATATAAACTGATGAATAAATATAAATATAAACATCAACAAAATACTTACTGTAAAAATTAATTAATTAAATTAAGTTATATATTAAGGAAAATGAAATCGGAATAAATATATTACCAATAAATGTGTTAAAAATATAAAATAAAAAGAATGAAGTCGATATCAATCATCTAAATATGTTTTTAAAGCAGTCTAAGTTGGGCATCGTGTTTGTACGCATAATTTTTCTGGCATGTGTATTTTATTATTTATTATTTATTATTATAATAAATTGGAATCAAAAGATATTACTTACATCCCCTAAGCAAATATTTTAAAAACCATTTTGAAATTAAAATGTTAGTTAAATGTAAAGGCTTTCAACAATTTTAAAGACTTTAAGCAATGTAATGTAGTTAATAAAACTACTAAAACTAGTTATCTTATCCCAAAACTGCATTGTAAAAAAGAGGTAAAGGTTTTTTACAATGTCTATAAAGTCGACTTTTGTCTCGCTCAAAGTTCAGTGCTTTTTGTGATCTGATTAAACTAATTAACTAAAACGGAAATTAGCAAAAGTCCGAATGCAGCTGTTAATCAGGATTAATCATTGTCATCGTAAAAGTTTAATTGCAATGCGGAATCTGTGAGTTCAAGTTCAAGTTAAGGGTTGACAGGGAATCTACTGTTAAATACTATATATATACTATATATGCCATATAATGCATTGTTCCTATCAGTTTGAAAGCTAGTTTCTAGGCCGAAGCTTATCTCTGGCCTTGCAGCTTGCATTTGATTAGATTTTACACTGAGTGCGGTAAGTTAAGGTCACCTTAGCACTTTGCTTATTAGAGATTAGGTATTAAAAGCTAAGTATAAAATATTAAATAAATATTATATAAAATAAAACTAATAATATAATTAAGTATTTATTTATATATTTTATAAAGGTGTGTCTCAGCACTCAGCCAAAGCTTTTTTGGGGCTTCCGAAAAACAAAACTAAAATTACTTTGTTCATTTTAAATTTGTGGAATACTTTTAGGCAGTTTCTTGTAAGCTTCTCTTTGGGATGTATATTTATTCATTATTTATTAATTAATTATTTTATTTTTTGGTATAAATATTTGGGAATTTATAATTGATCTTAAAACCTAAATTTTATCATCCAGTCAGCCTTGAATTCCTTGTTTCAAAACCAAACACTAGCTTTTCAATCGAATCCCTATTCTTTTCAGTATATTTCCAGACGTCTAACCAGACAGACCTTTAGTAAATATTTATAAATTATTTGTAATATTGCTAACTAGCTTTTCCAAATTTTGTAAATTTCCAAAAAAGAGAAACTCCAAGTTCTGAGGTGTGTGTTCCTTTATTCTGGAAATCTTAACAAAAGGATCAGAGATACCTTCATAATTTGTAGTTCTTATAATTAATAATTTCCAATTAATTCCAGAAATCATGCCAAATTGCACGTGTTTTGATTCAAGGACTTCCAAGCAAAAATGTCCTGCCTGCGGAGACCAGTCTGACAAAGTCAAGGACGGATCACAGGATCACGAGCTTCACCAGGGCCGCACTACAGTTCGACTTTATCCCCAGGATTATGTGGTGACCGAGAAATTTCGTACATTCGTGCGTGTTAATACGAAGCCCAAGAAAATTGCCGAGCAAAAGACCATATAGAAGCTGCTCCTTCATCCAGTCCAACTCCTGGCGCAGCTGAAGGTCCTTCTTTAAAAAAAGGAAACTGGGAAGTGCCGGATCAATGCCCGATATTAATTTTATATTGAAAGATCCGCCAAGTTGCAATTTCAAAATTATTTAATATAGAAAAATTTTATATTTTATGTCGTGTATTGCTTTAAAGAACTTTTCGTAGTTTTAAATACATAACCATAAATCCTTTCTAGAATCTGTTGCTAATTGATATATTAAATTGATTTATTAAAAGACAACTTTCCACTAAAAGACAATATCAAATTTGTCTAAGTAGAATCATCGTTTTTTTATTTCAATATTTAAGGTCTTCCTTTCTCCGTAAATCCTTTCTAAAATATTAATAATTCTACATATTGATAGATATTTTAAAAGACAACTTTTCCCTAAAATACAAGTTCAAAAATTTTTTATTCCAATATTTAAGATCTTCCTTTCTTCGTGAATCTCTATTAATTTGTTTTAAATTTCAGTTTCTTAGTAATTTTTTAATGTCTAAAATTCTGTAAAATTTAATAATAAATCAAAAAACAACTAAAATCAAATCAAATCGAATCAAATTCCACCCGTGTGGCTTCTATAAGGATATACATGGATCCTCTGAACTTTGTCTCCAGTTCGCGCAGCAGCCTTCTTTTCTTCAGCATCCTGTTCCGGAGAATCAACTCCCGATTAAGCTCTGTGGCCTGCTCCAGGACCTGATCCATCAGTTCATTTGTACGCCTATGGTCCTTCCTTAGCTCCTCCGCCTGCTGCAAACTTCGGTGGATTGAAACACTCTCAAAGAGAGGTGCCAGGACACCATTCAGGTTGTCTTCCTTGATCACAGGTAGCTCTGTATGATCAGACAGTTTGGGGAAGTCCTTTGAAGCTCCTTCACTCATTGTGTAAAATTTTATATATTTGTTTTTATATTTAAAAAAATTTCCAGAGTTTCAGAGTTAAGAAGACTTTAACTGATTGATTGGAAAGGATCCGGCTCCTTAGATCCCAAAAAAATAAAATATTTCCATATAAAATCTCTTAATCTTTCCAAGAACATTCCCTTTTCCCAGAACCTCTCCTCACTTTGCTGCCTGCTGAACCACTGTACCTTATCCTTAACCCTCTACTCGTTATCCTTTTGCTCATCAAGGAGGAGAGGCAGGTGGGAAATGCGAGTGGGAGTTGGGCCAAAAATTGGCAAGTTGATGTCACATAATTGCCCCTCGAGCGCTCATCTTAATTATTGTGCTTGCTGACTTCCTGTTGCCCGACTTAATTCCCCGTTAAAGCCAACACACACACACACACAGAGCCTGCGGTATCCCGCAGGACCTCGCCTCTGGATTACTCCTTGCTGCTGCGTGTGGCATGGAAATAATTAAAATTGTTCGAGGTTCGAGGTGCTGCAGGATGCAGGATGCATAGTATATGTGTATTTACATGACAGTAAACAGGCGACAGGACTCTTAACGGAGGACAAAAGGAGCAAAAGCTGAAAGCCAAACCAAACTTGAATATTAATGTATCATAAGGAGAAGAGAAAAGGAAGTTTGTGGTCTCCATAAATGGTTAATAAGTTAGCATTAACATTAAACTAATAGAAAATGGCAATTAACCTTGATTATCCTTGCTAGAAAATATCACAGCTCTAATTCTATATTTTTAACGCTCTCTTGCTTTTTTTTTTCTTATAAAAACTGGAAAGCGAAAAAAACAAAATCCGAATACAGGGAATACGGAATATTTGGGAATATCCTTGAAGAGAGATTTCAATTTGCTGCCCTTGCCGCCCATTGTTTGCTTTGGATTCCATTTTGTTCGTATTTCTTTTTTTTTCGAACCTTGCTTTACTTTCGAATTGAAACTTTGACAGTTATTTGTGTGTTTTGTCCGCTCTCTCTCTCTCTCTCTCTGTCGAAACAATGCAAAACTGCAAATTCACATACACACCTAGCACACACATACACAAATCGGGGGAGAGAGTCACGTTGCACTGCATTTTGTTTTCTCTTTTTTGTAAGCAAAAAATTGTGCAGGTGAAATGGAAAACAAACGCACAGCACACGGTAGGCACACAGAAAACAAGCATTGGGAGAAAATTATGGTTACACTCTCGAATTTGAGAGCTTGCGGGAGAGAGCAATGCGAATTTTCATAGGAAATAACTGTAAAATTCTGAAGAGAACATTCCAAGAGCTCAGAATTGAATATTAAAGAAGAAAGGAGAAGCCGAAGGTTATATACCCTTTGATACTGAAAATCTATCATAACTCAGCCAAAAATTCGTTAATTTTAATTTGAAAAGCTTTTCTAAGCTAGTTTTTAATAGATTAATAAATATGCATTATAAATTTGAAGTTTAAAAAATTTACAAAACATTTTTTATGGCATTTAATTAGTTTCCTATTTATAAGGTTTACTTAACACTTTGTGTGTCCAATAAAATAACATATTATTTATGTAACTTATAAAAAATAAATGTAGAGAAGAAGTAAAATATTGCAGTTTATAATTCTTAGATTTTTTTCCAGTGCATGAACTGACAAAACAAAGGACTCGCTGTGAAGTGGAAGTGAACAAATAACGAAATAATATTGCATACGAATAAAAATGCCGTCAAAACTGCCAATTTCTCTCAATTTGTAAAGTTTGGCGAATCCAGAGTATTGCCAGTATTATTTTTTTTGCTTTTTTCTTGTTTTTTTTACTGCTGCTGTTTACCGCTGATATCCCTGTGTGTGTGTGCAGATTTTCGTGACGTTGAAAGTTTCAACTAGTTGAAGGGGATTTTCTTGTGCTGCTAGTCCTGCTGCTGCTTCTTAAAATTTCATTTGAGTTTACTTTCTCAATACTTTGACGCTCTGTTCTTAATCAAAGTTTGCGCAGCGACAATAAAACTCACGATTTTATTTACAAACAATCAGAGCCTACGACAGGACCTCCTCCTGCTCCAGGATTCTTTTCCTTTATTTTTTTCGGGGAATTGGAAACAAAGCAAAGACAAAGACAAACCGGAGAAAAGGACGACGACGAGGGCCGTTAGATGAATGACAAACGAGGCTCGAGTAGGCAAACTAGAAATGAGTGGAGTGCATGAGGGAATTTGCCAAATTGAGCGAGAAGAGGGCCAGGGACACAGTAGATGGGATTTACAGAGGAGACTACAAATAAGGGATTTCTTTTTATTTTTTAACTATTTAATGCATTTCTTCGTGACTAAAACTAAAAGTAGTAACTAACTAAAAATCGTAATTAAGGAGGAGTAAAAAATAATTCAAATGAATTGGTTAACTATTAAAATGAATATTGTTTATATTGAACTAAAATTTGTAATCAAATCAATTAGCAGGAAACTGTGAAATTACAAGGACATGGCCAGATTAACTCTGCTGTTGATGCAGAACAAGAATATAAATGATTAATGGGATCTTATATAACAATATAATAAATATTTTAACTTGTACTATATTAAAGCAAAAACTTCCTAAAGCTTAAATATTTGTATGATTATATAGTAATCTCAACATAACAGAATAATCATATAACGAGGTTCCACTGTACCTTTGTCTGTGTGCGTAGATGAGAGATTCGAATTGGGAATGGAGAAGGAGAAGGTGAGGCAATGGCAGAGGGAGAGCGAGTACAAAGCAACAGCTACCCGCATGATGTTTTTTTATTGCGGGAAGCTCTCGACGTGCTCCACACACACACACACACACAGAGGCAGAGGGGAGCATAAGCACAACTCACACATATGGAGACTTGGCGAGTGTCTTTTCTTAGTCCTTAAATTTAGGTGGAATTCAATTCCATTCCCCCCTGTCTCCCTCCCCGTTGAGCAGTTGTTTAGCACATTAAGCCACTAAAACAACTAGCTGTTGGAGAGCCCAAGAAGCGGGGCAGGAGAAAGGAGAGAGGAGGAGGCGTGGAAGGAGCCAAGAAAGGAGGAGATAACAGAGGCGGCGGTGAAGTGCCGTAACACATCGCTCTTCTGCTCCGAGTTGTCAGCTGTTTTACGGCCAAGTTATGACGTGCCTCAGTCATGGGCTTAAGTATGTACAAAAAAAAAAAAGAGAGAATAAAAGCACGAAAAGAACAAAAAATAAGATAACAAATAAAAATAAAATGAAAACAAGCTATAAAGCTTGAAGTCAAAGAGCGGCGTAT
Source organism: Drosophila watanabei (assembly GCA_008042575.1). Taxonomy (NCBI): domain Eukaryota; kingdom Metazoa; phylum Arthropoda; class Insecta; order Diptera; family Drosophilidae; genus Drosophila; species Drosophila watanabei. The sequence continues at coordinate 43,496 of VNJS01015606.1, forward strand.
TAGATACTCTACTAAGAAAATTATTTTTGGCAACAATTATTTACAATAAGCGCCGAAATATAGGCTATGCTCTTGCTTTCGGAGAGAGACTTATTCGACAACTGAAGAGAAGCCAGACTAATCTTTCGAAGAGAGACAACAACTTCATCTTCTTGTATTGGCAATATTTAACCGATCCTTATAAGTTTTGGTATATTAAAATAAGAATATTTAATAAATTTAATGGTAAATACTTTTATTTTTATTTAAAAACCCATCAAGAATGCCTTAGACTCCTTCCAAAGTGCAACAGTAAATGCAATAAAAACTTGATTAGCTGAGAGAGTGCTTCTCTTTTGTTTTCTTTGTTTGCTGTACTTTAGCAAAGAGAGAGACATACTCTTTGTGAGGGCATTACACGTACATGAAAAGAGAAAGGCAAAGAAAGGCGCTTCGGCCAGCAAGGTAAGGAAAAGCCAGGGAAAAGGAAAACTTTTATGCGCCGCTGTCGCTGGCGAGCACACAACTTTTGCCTTTTATGTCCTTGTCCCGTGTCGTCGTTGTCGTTGTCGTCTCCTATCAGTGGGTACATGTATATGAATACACATATACACATCGTATACACACATATGTGTGCTCCTATCTGTGCTGAGGGTGTGTGTGTGTGTGTCCTGTATGTGTGTTTATGGCGCTTTGTGTGACATTTATTGTCATTTAACTGTGACAAAGTTTAGGGATAAGCATACAAGGAGCCATCTGCCAGGCATCACGGGCAAGGACTGTGGGCGTGGCGGCCTCTCAGGACGAGGGAAATACGAAACTCAAAAATTCAATCGACAGGGAAATCCAGTAACTCGCTTACAGGTATTAACATCTTATTTGTTATTTCTCCTTAAGAATCCTGCTCGCTTACAGAGCTCTAGGGATGCTTTGAGAGGCATGTTACATCCTTGAGACAATATCCTGTCAGAGGAGAGCAGCAAGATTTTCGTTTAAAAAGCTGTAAGTAAATAAGAGTTAATATTAGTTACCCTTCGTTTTTATTTTTTGGTGAAAACTTTGAATTTTAGGCAATACTTCCCCTTTATCCTTGACCCAAGATCCTGTCGCTGCTTTTATTCCCTGTATTGATGACTCATCAGCAGCAGCAAAAAGGGAGCCCAGCCGGAAGGATACGCACTTGGTATGCCGGGCCCGGGTTATGGCCGGATTTTACGAGCCAAGTGGGGAAACGTTTTCGATTTATAACAGAAAACAGAGGAACCAGCAGGACCCGAAGGATGTGGGGTAAAATTGATTGATAATTGATAGCCTGACAAAAAGCCTGACAAAAGGAAATGACATTTAAGAAAATATTTAAGGTATTTCTTGAGCAAAAACTTAAGATATCATGTTTCTAAAGTCTTGGACTTTGGATTTCCTCCAGAAACTTAAGGACTTTGAGCACTCACTCATTCCCGCTCGTTAACTGGCCAGCTTTTGTGGCGAATCCCATGTCTGTCGATGTGGAAATGGACCGAGTTCCTGATATGCCTGTCTTCGGGAAGGAGAGCGGTCTGTGTCCTGATTTCTGGTTCGTTCTACGGCAATTTATGTTGGCAGATGTTTGGTCGCATATGCAGATTAAGTTGCAAGCAGATCATGTCCAGGCAGGAGCTGGAGCAGGAGCTGGAGCAGGAGCAGGAGCAAGAGAAGGAGCAGGAGCACGACCTACCAGGACTTCACAGAAAGGAGATAGAGACGGAAGTGGGCCAAAACTAAACTGTTGTTGGCTTGTTAGGCAGATGGCAGACATATCCCGGCCGGATGTGCGCCAAGGATATGCTTACAAGGCAAACAAATTTACCCATAATGCTGTCAGATGCATATCGGACTTGCAACCGCTCCTGCAACCGCTCCTCCCTTGCAATGGCATCCATTATTTGTATACTCTACTCTCCGGACTGGCAGGCACTCTCAACTGTTTGAGTCCTTCGGACAAAGGGCAGAGGGAAAGGGTATAGCAGCAAGGATAATGCATCGTGCAACTTGGGCCTAAGCTGGCTTTCTTGTTAGCCTGAAAAATTTGTTGATTTTCCTGCTGCTGCAGCCAGGACAGGATACGGAGACAGCGGGGGCACCAGAGCGGTTACGAAAGGCAGCTTGCAGTTTGTTCTTCCGAAGGCACTGGCAAAAAATTATAAAGGAAATGTATTAAATTTATATTTATAAAAGAAGAAATTAAAGAAATTAGAAATTATAAATTAGAAATCAAAGAAATTATTGATTCCTTAAATAGAATATATGAAAAATATTACGCTTACTTATTATTTATAATTACTATTCAATTGTTTTACTTATATTTCGTCTAAAAATAAAAACTAAACCAAAGATATTCAAGACAACACTGCGTATGCGTGATTTTCATGCTCAAAGGAATATTATTGAATCGGAAATGTGTTAACTTTATATTTATAAAAGAAGAAAATCAAAGAAATTATTGATTCCTTAAATAGAGTATATGAAAAATAGAACGTTAAATTATTATTTATTGTTATTATCAAATTGTATCACTGATATTTTGACTAAAATTTAAACTAAACTAAAAATATTTATATAATTTAAAGTGGAAATTTATGAACTATTTATTTAAAAAAAAGACATCAAAGAAATTACTGATTTTTAAAATGAAATATATGAAAAATAGAACGTTAAATAAATATTTATTAAAATTATTTTATTATTATTAAATAGTATCACTGATATTTCGACTAAAATTTAAAATTTTAATTTAATTTAAAGTTTTCTAAATAAAAATTCGTAAAAATAAAATATTCTAGACAACACTGCGTATGCGTGATTTTCATATTGCATGAATATCACGCATACGCAGTGTTGTCTTGTTGTTTCCCTTCACCAGGTTTTATTTTTTCTTTCTTTTCTTTTTAGTAACTATAAGTACCTCCCATTTTCCTCAGTGCATCTCCTTGGGCTGCTGCAATTTTTGAAATATTCACAAAGCAAAGAGGAGAGAGAGAGAGAGATGTCCTGGACGAGTGGGAAATTGGTTGCCCGCTGGGAAGCGTATCCTGTTTTGGCTATTGTTGTTGTTGCTGGTGGCTGCTTGCTCCTTGTTGTTGCGGTGATAGTGCCCACCAGATGGCCACCAATCCCCGCCAGCAGCAGCAGCACGTTCTTTCGTTTGTCCTTTGGGGGCCAGAGAGACTTCTGGTGAATCTTATGCCGCTGGTGGTGCTTCTTTCACGGCTTGCAGCTTTTTTCGGTCCTGCCAGATGAATGATGCTACGGCTCCTGGAGCCAGGACCGGAGCCAGGACCCGGGAGTTGGGAACCATCATTTGTGTATTTGCAGACAAATTGGATTTCAACTGCGGCCTGCTCTCTTCTCTCTCTCGCCAGCCGGTTTGCTCAATTAACTTTGTTGCCCGGGCCCAAACACAGGCCATTTCTCAGACTTTCCTTCGTCCTTTCTCCGCTCTCTGTTCCGCTTCCCTCTGTCTTGTGATTCTCTCTCTCCCGTTGTCTGTTTGTTGTGACTTCTTGCAGCTGCTGCTGCTGCTGCTGTTTCTTTCGTTCTTTATGTCCTGTGGCCACCAGTATCCTTTAGCCAAAGTGTTGTAAGTTTCCTATACACACACATCGGCATCGGAATCGGAATCGCCAGCCGGAGTGCATGCTTGATAAATGGCCTGTGATTATGCCACGCCCCCGGGAAAGTGGACGAGGACGAGGCCAGGCTCTTGGCAGGATTAGTGATGTAAGCCGCAAATGCACATCGATTAGCATCGCCGAAATGGCAGGACGAATAAATCGAAGCGGTGCCCCAAGATCGATGGTTATTTATCGAAGGTTATTTATCGATTCTCTTGGCTTTAAGCGAAAGCGAAGGTACAAGAAATGGGATTAAGGTTAAGGGAAAGCATCAATTAAATGCCTTTTTTTTGCATAATATTTAGAAAAGGAAAAGGAAATTAAAAGGAAAAATAAAATATGCATTTTTTGCATAATATTTAGTAAAAGAAAAAAACCCAAAGTAAATAAAATAAAGTATAAATAATGAATAAAATCATGGAACTCAAAATAACACTCAGTTCGAATATTAAGCCGAAGCTGAGACCATCTTTTTAGCAAAATTAGCATTTAATTTGTCTTATTTTTTTATTACATGATTACTTAATATTTTAATTTACTTTCTAACCAAAATAAAGCAAATTTTACTTTAGAATTATTTATTTTTTACCAAAACTGAAACCAAATGATTTGAATTTAATTTAAATTAAAAGAACCAAATGGCAAAATCATATTTAAATAATTTAATTTTCACATTTTGTGTTCGATGTAAGCAGGACACTCTCCCCAAAGCCCGCATTGGCTAAATGCACAATTTTCTATATTCAATACACATATTTATTTAGTTATTTTACACATATTTATTTAGTCGAGACAGGTGAAAATAGACAGACAGCCGCGGGCGTTGAATGTTTGGACAAACAACCGCAAAAATAGGTGCAGATTCAAACCGAAAATGGATGTGCTGTAAAAATAATATAAGTAATGTAAAAATAATAAAATAATAATACAAAAAATTAAAACAGTTTCTATAATCTATAATTATGATTTTGATTTTAATTAGGAAACTATCTGCTTTTTTTTTAATCCCAGAAAAAGGAAATAAGTATTATTTGGATCGAAGGTAGCTCACAGAATGCTTCCTGTTAAATTATAAATATAAATTGATATACCGAAAAATAAAGAATTATATTTTATAGAATTAATTTTATGTTTAAATTATTATTATTTTCTATTAGTTATAAATATACATTCCTACTTTATATTTAAATTTAAATAAAGATTTATATTTAAGGCGCTATTTATTCATTTGTTTATTTATTTGCAAGACAACTAGAAGGAAGGATAATGAAACTATTTAAGGAGATTATTGAAATCCCAAAAGAGGAAATAAGTATCATTTGGATTGAAGGATAGCTCACATAATGCTTCCTGTTAAACTATAGATAAAAATTGATGGTTTGAAAAATATATACTTATATTTCATAGAATGAATTTTATGTTTATATAAGTATTATTTATTGTTAGCATAAAATGAACATTCCTACTTTATATTTAAATTTAAATAAAGAGTTAAATTTAAGGCGTTATTTATTTACCTATTTGTCAGACAACTAGAAATAAGGATAATGATCCTATTTAAGGGGATTATAGAAATCCCAATAGAGAAAAAATAAGTATAATTTGGATTGAAGGATAGCTTACAGAATGCTTTCAGTTAAATCATAAATATTAAATCCGAAAACCGAAAAATATACTTATAAAATACTTATATTTCATAGAATTAATTTTATATTTATATTAGTATTAACTTTTATTAATATCAAATATACATTCGTACTTTATGTTTAAATTTAAATAAAGATTAATATGTTTTAGGCGTTATTTATTTATTTATTTGTCAGACAACTAGAATATCCCTATTTAAATAGGGAAAAAATATAGCGAATAAAATATAAATCTTTATTCAAATTATGAACCTATTTAAGGGAATTCTAGAACCGTTTAGTTAAAAGTTCTTGAATTGATTGTGCGAGCTGTTGCTGTGTTTTTCGGATAGTGAAGCGATGACAGCCACGCGATAATGATTTCCGTTTTCACACCTCATCGCGACGCACACACACACACAAAGGATGTCAAAATGGGGGAAAAAAAGCAACTGCAAGGACGCTGAAGGAGAAGGAGAAGCACAGCGGAAGTGCAGCATTTGCACATTTCCGGCGCTGCTCACTCAGCCCGTGCATAATCGATTAACTGGCGCGCATAAACATGACCGCAAATGTGCACGGCGGGGGGAGGGGGGGAGAGGATAAAGCGGGGAAAAGCGGGTGATGGGTGGCTCAAAGAGAGACAGAGAGAGAGAGGGAGGTAGCTGGGGGGCCTGTCGACATGCATAAATGCAAATGCGATGGCAATACATATGCAAATTACTTTTCACACACTCCGCTTCACAGAAAAATGCACCGCAATCCGGACGGATGCGAGCACCGGATACGGGTGGGAGCTACTGCTACAGGGGGGCAGGGGGGCAGGAGGTATCCTGGCATCCTGGCTATAGTCTGCCACTAATTTTGTAGTTTTCTCTGCGGGCTGGCAGCCACTAAACTAATTGCAAAGCGAGTCCTCCTCGCCGTACGTATATTTCCATTTGGCATTTCCCTGGGAAATTGCTGAGGGAAATCTCTGCTGGATGCTGATATTGCGGATCGAATTGCAAACGTGGATAATTGGGGGGAAGGGGGGGATTGGCTAATAAAAAGGTCCTGGGAATGGCATGTATTTTGATGCTTAAATTACGGGGAAAAGAGGTGATTAATTACCTTAAATGATTGCTGGAAATATTTGTAGGTTTGTTTTTTTAAATATTTCAAGTGTTAAAAGGTCAAGGAAATATGTTAAAAAGATGGAAATATTGTTAGTTTGTTTTTTTTATAAATATTTACACTCTTAAATGGTTATGGAAATATGTTAAAAAGCTGGAAATATTTTTAACTATTAGCTAAACGTTATAGACGTCCGATTTGGATCGTTTTAAAACAAAGAAAACTCCTTTACACGGTGCAAGGAATACAAAAAGTAAAATGCAAAAGGTTTCTATTTGGGAGAATTTAAAATTGAATTATTTAGTTATTATTAAAATAAGTAATAATTAATTTAAATTTAAAATTAATATAAAATTAATAAAGGGCTCTATTTCTGATTCACTGATAAAAAAGTTCAAGACTTTTGGTCATTTTTCAAGACTTTTGGTTACGAAAGTAGCGCCAGAATATTTTGGTCTTCTTTTCAGATTTTTTTATTCCATTTTGAAGTTCTTTTGGTTTTAAATAAAGCTTGAAATCTCGTAATTCCACAATTTTAAGACTTATATTAAGATTTTTGGTCTTATATTAAGATTTAAATTTAAGAATGCACAAAATCTTGAAAGAAGATATTATTTTTTTATCAGGATATGGAAGAAATTAAAATTAAATGAATAAATAATAATTAAAATGAGAAATAACTAATTTAAATTTAAATTAAATATAAAATTAATACCAGGCGTTATTTCAGCTTTGTAACATTATGTTTAACATTTATTTTAAATAAAACAAATTCAACAAAAGTTGAGGCTTAAAATGAGGCTTAAAATATGCCCGAAAGTTTAAGTTTCAAAAATAAAATATAGAAAATATAAAATATAAACAAATAGAACAATTAATTAATTCCTAAAATCCTTGGAACATAAAATATAATATAAATTCAGCTAAAAAAAAAATTATAAATAAATTGCGCAATTAATTGATTCCTTAAAACATTAAAACATTAAAGTTTAATATAAATTCATCTCAAAAATACCTTTTAGCCTTTTAAAACACATCCTTTCAAGGCTTCAAAATCAAATTAACCCACCTGGCAGGCAGCCTCAATAATTAACCACAGAAATCCCCCGAAAAATAAAATCAAGCAGGCAAAGTGAAATCTGAGGGAAAAAGAAAACTTTCCCCTCAATTCCCAGCTGTGCCATCGATCTGGCCTGGGGGTCAGCCACTCACTACTTTCGTCCTGGCACTTGCCTTGCACTCGTCTTCCTCTCGAAATTCCCCAGGTCAGGACATCCACACGGCTGTCTCCTGTTTGCCTTCGAATTACTTTGAATTGACAAAGAGGCTCTTCTCGGCCAAAAGGAGCCAAATCCCAATGAAATTTATGACCCTGCCAGGACCGTCCAGGACCAAACAAAATAAAGGATATTCGGGGAATGGGGGAAATGGGAGCTCGGAGTAAATCAGAGAGCAAAAATGGCGCAAAACTTTCGGCCCTGATTTTTGGCAAATTAATTTTAGTTAAATTTCAACACGTTTACTTTGTGTGTGTGTGTAGGTGGAGGGGGGGCAGGGGGACAGGGGGAAACCAGACAAGTTATGTAAGCTGCGGAGGAGGGGGCGGGGGGCTGGGTCTGTTCCAGGGATATCCTACCAAAAGTTGAGTAACTTTTGCCATATTGTTTTTGGGGGGGAAAATTGAAAAGAGGAGTTTGGGTTTTCAAGTAGAAATAGGAGGGGGGAGGGGGGTACCTGGTAATGGTGTAATTTTCCCCAGTTTTCCACGTTAGACAATGCCATTTTCAGCGGCGGTTTTAGAGTTTTTAGCTAAAATCACAGACGTTCCTGAATTTTCGCCTTATTTTCAGAATATTTTCATTTTAGAAAATACAAAATATTGGTTTGATTTTTTCTGAAAAATTAAATATAAATAAAGAGAGAGAATCTTTAAATAATACTTCTATTTGTTGTGAATTTATATAGTTTGTTTAATGTAAGAATTTCTCCAAAGAATTAAATTAAATAGAATTACTTAATTCACTTTTGTTAATTTATTGTTTATTTTCACTTTAATGCAAAGCAAGTCAACTTAAAGAGCCTTCAACTTTTCTTCTTCAATGTCTTTTTTTTTAGCGGCTTTGTCATTATGGCCACGCCCCCTTTTCTCTTAGTTTTCCTGTCGTTTTTCCCTTCTCCCTTTCTCAAGTTTCGCAGCTGCTATCTGCCCGGCCCAAGGAGCCAAAAGGAACTGAAGGAACAGGTCCTTTTTCCGACTGCTGTTGTCGGTTTTGTTGATTCCTAATCAGAAACGTGTTTGCATGCACACGGAGAGGGGGGGAGGGGGA
>VNJS01015610.1:0-11676 GCA_008042575.1 Drosophila watanabei
AAGGTCCGATTCATTCAATAAAAGGCCCCATAATGTAAACGGCTCAACACTTTCCCACCGAACACCGAAAACAGACCAAGTCCATTGACATCCGATGCTGGGCATGCGTATCCCCGGGTCTATTAACCACGATACACCAGATACCAAGATACACGATACACGATCGCATCTACCAGATACAGCCATCCCGGGACGGTAAATTGCCGCAACCGCAACGCATCCAAAAACACAGATACAGATACCGATACAGATACATATTGGATCCAATGGCTTAAGAGTGGATCGGTACGGATCGGATACATAGTTAATTATGCTCCCAAAATGAAACAAAAAAACAAACTAAACATTTTTACGAGCGAAATTTGTAATCATTACCACATTCATATGCAAATGGGGGCAGCCGTCCACTACGTATCTGTATCTGTATATCTGTGGTTGCGCCTGTAGGTGTGCACAGAAAAAAAAAATTAATTTAGCTTGAAAATTCAGTTACAATATTATTAGTATTGTTAAGTGTAATTAAAGCAGTGAATTGTGTGGTTCCTTTGCAAGTTTAATATGAATACAGTCTTAAAAATACTCTTTAGAAGCCACAGGTATAAAGATATAGATTTCTGACTTACAGGTGTGAGAAAGTTCTTTTTATTTTCTATTCACATATTAAATTTTAACTGGATCGGTTTAGTATTACGAACATAATAGAGATTTTAGTGACTCTTCAATACTCAAGGTCTAGTTGCGCTAATAAGTATGCAATGATTTGAGGGTCATGTATTTTGTATTTCGAAAACTTGAATACAAAGTTGTTCCTTGTAATAGTTATAAACAAACGATTTTAGAAACATTTTAATATGAAAGTTAAATATTTATATAATTAAATCTGAAAGTTAAATAAAATTGTTTGAATAAAAAAGTAAAAGTATCCTTTGAGTACATTAATAAAATATTAATATAATTAAATCTGATAATTAAAAAATAATTGTTTGACTAATACGTAAAAGTATCCTTTGGGTACGTATTTCTTCGTAAATTATCCCTTAAAGAATTCTTAAATAATTCAATCAAGTCAATAGATACACCATATGTAACTCCTTATTTTTTCCAGTAACTCTTTTTAAATTTTTTTCTCTTGGCTGTTTGGGCCAGCTGCTCGAACGGCAGCTACGCGTCTGTCGCTTCTGTGCTGTCTTGGCCTTTGTTTAGGATTGTGGGGCCCTGATTTTGGTGTTAAAAGTACCGTATTGTTTGCCATATATAGCAACAACATGCTGTCCACGCGGTGATAACGAAGTCGACTCGAGTCGCCTCTACTCCCAGCCTCTAATTTATTAAAGACATTTTCTTGTTGTCTCGATCTCTCGCTGCCAAGACAAACATAAATTTTGGATGCGACAAGTTTTAATTTCTTCGCCCCGACTGCCTCTCCAGCCCCTCTCTGGCTCTGTGGATCCTCCGGTTTTGTTGGACTTTTCGGTTTTCGGTTTCAATTCTTCCCCCTCAAAATTAGCCTCAGTTCGGTAGCTGGCGAGGTTGTGAAAAAGCTTAAATTTTAATCAAAATTAGATCTTTATCTTCCGCAATTTATTTGCCTTTTAACAAATATTTTTCATGCTTTTGTCCGCGGGCTCTCTTTCTGCTTTTGGCTCTAATCTCGTTTGCTTATTTGGTCTGCTCCTTTTTTTTGTGGCTTCTCGTGCCTCACTGCCTCACTCGGAACAGTAAATATTTAAGCTTTTGACGCCTCACATGCGGCGGGATTACCGGAGGAGCCATAGAAAACCGTACCATGGAGAGGCTTCTGCTCTCCTGAAGCTACATTGCAGAGGTAGCATAAATTTTTCTCGCTTTGCCGCCATTGAGTAATGGCCGTGCTTTTGTTTGACTTTGCGCCATATTTGTTTGCCGCTTTCCGCTGCATGCGTGTTGTTTTCCACGTTAGCATTAACCCCCTTTCTGGGAAGGGGAGTTGGGCTGGGCCATGTAGCGTGTAACGCGGTTGCCAGCCCTTTCGGAAGATTAGCATTTCGAACGGCAAACAATTAAAGTTAGTCCAGATCTACTCCAGACAGAGCTGGCGCCAGAATGGAGGGACTTTAGGAATTCCAGAATGAAAAGCTACAGCAAATATGGGAGAAGGAGTCGGTTTCCACCGGATATTTAAAGTTTTGTTTAATTAAATATGGGGCCAATGTGCTTTTGCTTTGATAGGTTTAACATTTTTATTAAATCGTATATTACATTGCTTTTCACCCTAATTATGCTCAATTAACTTAAATCTCTTTATTTTGTTTTATATAAATTAATCTACACTAATTAATGCTCTAAAAACAGCCTCACCTGTTATATCTAGCTAATCTAATCACTTATAAAATAATATTCTTATAAGCTGGTTATATAAAGAACAAAGATGTCCCATAATAGTTACCATATTACACAAACCCTCATTCATTCCTATTTAAAATATTCCAGAAATAGCGTTAAATTTATTACAAACCATATTTGAAAAACATTTAACAGATATTTCTATTAATTTACTATCTCATTCTTGTATTTCCAATTATCTTTCTTGTCTTACGACTTTCTTCTATCAATTTCCGAACCTTTTGATTGCTCAATTCTCCCCAGACTCCACTCCTATTTTAATTGCCTTTAAACTCCTTCCATTTGCCTAGTATTTCCCGATAATTCCTTGGCAGTACAAAAAGCAAAGTACATGATGTGCCCTTACCCAAGAATTTCCCATTTAAATGAAGTCGCGGCAAGTGCTCTGGGCACTGATTAGGATTCGTGGAAGTGCAGCACCATAAAAGCGAAAGTCTTGACGCCATTAGAGAGCAATCAAGGCGGCGCGGCAATGGAGGCGAGTCTGCTCATAAAGTGTCAACTATGACTAGTGCCATGAGTACACACGGCCGGTGGAGGAGATACGGCCACAGATAGATATATAGATAGCTACCTAGATGCCACGGCCAGGTGAGCTCTAGCTCCAAATCCGCGCAGCATTGCGATGCTCAAATAAGACACGGAATGGAATCGGAGACAACGCGACTCTAACCGCTATATTTGGCCTCGTGACGTTATGGGCTGGCGGCAAACAAACAAATTTCCAACACTCGTTACGTTGCTGGAAAGCACTTGGAAAAATCTAGAGGGAAATTTAGATATATTTAAAAATAATTAGAACTTTATTCTATGGAAACAAAACCAAGTAAAAAGAGTTAAGACTTGTATTTCTTATGGTAACTTTACATCTTTGCTAGTAACAAAATTGATTTTTTTCAAGTTGTTAAGTAAATAATCAAAAATAAGCTTAAAATATGAAAAGCAGAAATAAAGAGGGAAAAATGTCGATAGTTATAGCACAAAAACGTATTAAATCATTGGCGCTTAAGCAGGTATTTATAAAATGGGGTTTAATTTATGAATATCCTATTATTTATTTATTTTGAATATAAAAATAATTTATCAGGAGTAAACTGGTATTATTTAGATTGTTTGAATGATTATCTTATAAAAGTCTATTCGAACCAGGACCCTCAAAATTCTTTCTTCAAGCTACAAGTCGACAAATTTTCTTACTATGCATCTTGGATAAACAAGGGAGGGGAAAACAAGAACCCAGAGGAAGAAGAGCAGAGACGAAGGCCTGCTGTTGTCACGAGATTAAGGCATTTCCTCTTTGACGTTAGCGCAAGACTCGCCATCGTCATCGCCATGGCCATCGTCGTCATCGCACTCCCTCTCTCTATTTGGCTTCTTTATCACGGCCATTGTAATTGCGCACTCGGGCCTGATCCGTGGCGATCCATTCCGATCCATTCCGATCCGATCCAATCCGATCCGTGGCCTAGCGACAACAATTACCCCGCGGCTAGCCACTCCACTCCACGCCACGGCACTCCGCTCGATTCCATCCCGACTCTCGGCCACTCAATCAAAGGCGAAAGCGGGAATGCCGCCTCGGAATGGTTGCGGTAGCCAAAGAAGCCGTCAAATTGTTACGCATAATGGATGTTTTTATCAGCGAAATGGTTTCTTCTCTCCGCCGGACTACCGGACTTGCCTCAGACTCCCGACTACGACTTTTCTTCTTTTGTTAGTCAGTTAACTCGGGCTGACTGCCTGGCTGACTGCCTGCCTGGCGGCAATCCGCTGCCCTCGGCTTTGATGTCACCGTTTTGGCCGTTGAACTTTTCTGGCTTTAGTCTCTTTGGGCTTCTTTGGCGTTGGCCAGTTCTCGCCACCATTTTGGTAATGAAATGCAGCATGAGAGATTCGCCTTTTGTGGTCAATCTGGCGGGAGTTGAAAGGTTTTCTGATCGAGCGATCATCTCATTTGCAAAATATTTATCATTTTGGGGAGCCTAAGAAATTTGATATGTTTTTTGGCCTATTTTTACAAAAAATGAAAAATCTTAGACGGTTACCTATTTAAATACATAAACCGCAGGAATATAGATATAACATTTTAATTAAGGTTATTTATACTGTTCTATTTACAATAAAAATGTCTTTATGATGTTTTGATTTTTAAAGAAAAGTAATTGTTTGTAGAAGAACCATGTTTGACCTTTGTTTAATATTGTTTTTTTTTATTTATTAACTTTAAAGAATGATTGTAAAAATTAAAACATTTAACTGCAGCCATCAAATTAATTTTTATCAATAGTTGAGTCAATTTTTTTTGTACAAATATTTAAACCTTATTTTTAGAATCTGTTGCTGTCGTCCCCTTAATGGTATTATTATTCAATTTATAATGAAGTTTTGTTTTCTATTCAATTTTTTAATTAAATAATTCAAATAAGGTTAGACTAAGACTTCAAAACCAAATATAAATACTAATATATTTCTTATACATATTTTTATCATATTTATGATAGCGTGGCTTAGACACTTATATAATTTAATGGTTAATAGGTGAAATAACAATAAAAACATAAAATTATATTATTATTATATTATTACTGTAAGACTTGTAGATATATACATAGTTCACATCAAAGCCCAAAGAAATTTTTTAATTGTTGAAATTTAATCAACAGACTTCCTTCCCTAATACCCAAATATTTAAATGTTAAGAGGACATTTAACCTCCATAAAAACTGTAGCTCTTAATATTAATCCCTCAACTGTTGGCAATTGTTTTCGTAAGACCGATTTTGAGCCCATGATCTTGTTATTACACATGCCATTAACACGCATCGCCGCCGAGTGCCAACTCGATGAGCTTGGCGGGCAAACAAACAACTATGATGCTCCGGGGAAATATGCAGATTCTCCGCGATGAGAACGAGGTGCCGGGGGAAGGGGACGCCGTGGAGGAGCCGGTGGCACTTGAGAATTGAATATAATATTGTAATAACTCAAGGGTCCACACAACAGAAGCGCCTCTCAGAGCGTCGCGTCGCCAGCGACTTTAGCACTTCAGTTTGAAGTTGGGCTCTGAAAAGTGGAAGCATCTTTGGGTCTGAATCCGAGTCTGAATCGCATCGTCTGGCCTGGCCTGGTCTGGTCTGGCATCTTGGCCATATTTGCTTATGATAATTTGAGAGCAAACAGCGATCGAGTGGAATGGTAGCTCGTCGTACGTTAGTTGTGGAAACCAAAACTGAAACGTTTCGGAATGAAAGGCCTAAATCTGTGGGTCTCTCGGGGGGCCCGTGAATGTGCAGAAAAACAAAAACGAAACACACGATTAAACACCTCTCAATTATTGGAGTAGGTCTGTCTCTGCCTGGCCATCAAGTGGGCTCGCCATGGACACAGATGATTATGATGCCTCCTGGTCACCAGCTCCGGCTCTGCCAGCACCTCGATTGAGTCACTTAATTTGCATAGCAAAGTAGATTTGCATGGCAGACCTCCAGACCTTTGTCGTGTTGCAACAATGGAACTACTCACTACTCATTCACTCACTCAGTACTCACTACTCAGTACTCAGTACTCGATCGGCAAATACAAATATGCGAGATCAAGTGGCGGGCCGTTAATAGTCGCCTATAAAGGCGCTATAGGGCTTGTTCAAACAGATCCGAGCTAAAAGTTTAAACCAATAAATTGCGACGACCGGCTGGAGGGCATATTTTCCATGGAAAATTACATTGCTTTCGTAGACGATTTATGCTAATTTTAATTTGAGCAGCCGTGCGAGAAAGAAGCCGAGGGCTCGTGCTCCCCAAGATCGGGTTCATTTCGCAACTGGGTGGAAAGACCCCGGGACTCTGGACACGAGACTCCCAATGCAGGTACTATGTATATAGCACTTACATTGCTACCAGTTCAAGGCTATCTCCTAAACTCTCTGATTCACCAAATTGTTTGCTGAAATGCGAACCAAAACATTGATAATGTGAATTACAAGCCACAGGAATAGGTATAGAGATAGGAAGGATATATCCTCTTTTTTGATTTAAGCGGCAGGAATGCATTTGTCTACAGTCAGAAAAATAAGAGAAGAGTATTTGAAACTAACTCGACTTGGCTTAAAAATAGTCACTATTAAATTTAATGCGTTTATAAACATTTTATAAACTAATGAAAGGCTCTTTATTGGTAAAGGAATTAGAAGATTTATTATGGCTGCAAAGAGTCTCTAAATTTATAAATAAATAAACGTTTTAGAAGTATTTATTGGCCGAAAAATATTTACATAACAAATTACTTTGCATATTTATTATTATTTGAATAGTTTAATAAGTGATGATTATAAAAACACTTTCTATTTTACTGATTTTTACTATAAAAAAATGCGTGTTATATTTATACCGCTTATTATCTCTAATTAATGAATTAAATAATAGTTTATGTTTACCTCTTTGTATTATATAAATTAGTATTTTGTTTATATCATACATTAATTAATGAAATACTATCTCCTCTCTTTCTTTATTATATTAAGAAGTGTTGTTTCCACCATGTATTACCTCAATTGACTAAGAAATGCTTATAAATGTATAGTATAATCCAGAAAAGTCTTAGATTTTCCCTACTCTCCATTTTATTCAAATTTCCTCACTGAACAACCTTCAAAGTATTTCTTCCAGTGCACTCTTCAGCTACCTGTTGGCCCATTTATCCGGAACCAAACGGAAGTAAACCGAAATGCATTAGTCAAGCAGCGGGCGCGGAGGCAGCACCAATTAGCTGGGTGCTGACAAATTGCACAGCTATTGGCAGCAGCCCTCCAGGACGGACGGGTCGATCGCTCAGATCGATCCCTAATGGCCTGGCGATGGGCCCAGTCGAGCCGAACTGACCTGAGCCGGAGCTGCGGAAATATAGGAATAAAGTAAATAAAATAAATAAACGCATACGCAACCGGAAGTGTGCGCGACCAAATGTGAAAACGCGAGGCATAAATTACGCGCAGTCGACGACGGCACATGGCCGAAACGCAATTTGGGCGAAAATAAGTGGAGAAATAGAGAAATAGGGAGAGAGAATGCCGGGACTGCTAATAGTAAATTAATTTCTGGCGCTTATCGCCGCCAACCTGGCTATGGATATCTGGGAATAATGCGTGGATGTGTCAGGCCAGCTAAGTGCTGTGTAAATTAGCCCGGCTAACTACATATTTGCCCATCGGGAGCCTCAAGAATTTCGCAGTAATGCCTCTGGTCCCGATAAGCGTCTTGGGCTTAGTCTTAATCTCGAAAGGAAATACGGAGGCAAACACGAGACCCAATAAACCAGAGGGAGTACGATCACGTTTCGCCATCTTCGACGGCACACATGGCGCATGCTTAATTTCAGTCAAAGTTCAGGCCGGCTGGCACTTTAATTAGCCACGAATTTGTAAGCAAGCGGCATAGACACGCGTTTCCGTCGTTCGGAACAAATGTTTTGCCAAGCTCCCTCCCAAAAAAGGTCAAAATCCACCACAGCCGCCACCTGCATCGCACTGGCACCGGCATTATCTATCTGTGGAAGGTAACAAACACAACATATAGTGGTAGCAACTGGCGAGGCCAAATCGGGCCTTCGGATGCCGCCATATCAATGCCCAAATGACGCAGCGTCAAATCTAAAATAATATTCCACAGGCACACGGAGAAAAATATGATTTCTTGGATCGATTTTTGTCTAAGATAAGCTGTTAGATTGTTTGGAGATAAAATCTTATAAAATTCTTTAATTAATCCTTTTTAATAATAATTCATTATATATAGAAGAAAATCTATGGAGTTACTTTTAAAACAAAATTTAAATGAACATGGAAGAATGAATACATTTTAAGTTATTTTTATTCTATCAAAACTGAAGAATAGTATCCTTTGATTAAAACTGCTTTGAAGTGTGAGTTCTCATTATTTGAAACGGACTTTTTTAATTAATAATAATCTGCCTTAACGGGCATGGTGATAAATATCCAAATTCTGAAAAATGTTGTAGGAATTTTAAATAAAATATTTTTTTATAAAGATATTTTCTTTAGGAATTTCCCTAAAACAAAAGTAAATACTTGTTTAATAATAATATCCCTTTAGAGAGTTTAAGTATATTTTAATTTAGTGTCTACTTCATTATTTAAAAATTAAGACAGTTTAATGTTATGTATAGCATATTAAACATTTAAAAAATCAATTTAAAATAATTAAATTTGAATCTAAGAAGCTAATTCTTAAACACTTATTCTTTAAGCGGATTTAACCATATAATATGCATAAAAATAGATTAATTTACTCTTTTTAAAACTGGTTATTCATTATGTTGTGCATCATTTTGGAAAAAAGACAATTCTGTGATCTTAATTGTAAAATTATAAAATATCCTTTAAAGACCAGTTCGTCTTTAAACAAATAGATCATTGAAATAAATCATTTTCGATTGTTTGCAATTTGCATTCATAATTACTGAATAAAATAAATTCACAATTTGCTTAAAAAGAAAAAGAACTCTCGGAAATATCTATTAATATTAAGATACTTAATTAGTTATTTTGTTAATTTAAAATACATAAATCAAGTTACTTTCAGGCAACCTAACTTAATTGACTTTAATAATACTAAGTTTCTGATAACTCCGTTAATCAATTAATCTAAAAACAATAATCATTTATTCCTCTCTCTGTACGATGGAGTAAATCGAAATAAATGAGCAGCAAAACGACAAACACACACGGCAACGACGGCTCTCGAGGCAGACAAGAGGACCACCATGATGGCAGCGGCTACAAATGGGCAAAGCATAACATAAATATATACACGAAATACAAAAAAGAATACAACAGAAAACGATACAAAAAGATGCCAAAAAGCGGAGACGGAGAAAAAACAATTTCAATCATCATGATCATAATTAAAAGGCAACACACACGGCGATCGGCGATCGGCGAACGACGAACGGGGAACATGTTGCTGCTGCTGCTGCTGGTGCTGCTGCTGCTCCGCTGACTGTGCAACTTCGCACTTGAGAATTAAACACAATTAGAGCGGGATAACAGAAGACAAAGACGGAGCACCGCTGGTCGTGGGCGGAGTTAAGGCAGCTGGAAAATCGAGGCCCTGGGTTTTTCAAAATGGAGGTGCCAACGCAGAGCGAGATGGCTAACAGGGCCCGCCGGCCAATGAGAGGGGCCTCCGTGCTCGAGTCCGAGGCAGCAGCAACAGCAGCAACAGCAACAACAGCAGCAGCCGCAGCAGGTAATCTCGATCAATGGCTCGGGGGAAGCAAACGAGTCAAGCTCGTTTGCAGCTCAATCGACGGATCGACGGTTCGACGGATCGCAGCGGAACTTGCTCAGTTGAAATGCGAACTTGGCGAGACCCAGACACGACCGTCGGCTAAATCCATACTCACTCGCCTTGTTAGAGCTGAAAACACTCGAAATAACCCACATAGCAGACACTTGACACCCCGTCGTAATCAAATTAACACCCACGCACATGAGACTTTGACTTTGCGCCTCGATTTGCATAATTGACGCTAATCAGCGGCGTCTCGTGCTCGCCAAAAAAGAAGCGCGGTGACAGAAATACAACTCCCGTACTCGAAAACAAGAGCCCCCCTCCGCCATATGTCGCCGGGTGTACGTACCCCTTGTGAGTGTTTGTGGAAACCATTGTGACCAAGTGACAAAAAAAACGGCAAGCTATAGCTAAATATATACAATTATGATCACCATGAACGAGCTGGTGGATCTGCGCATGCAGCAGCACATCGCGCATGAGATATATCGCCAGCAGATCATGCAGCGCATTCCGGGTAAGCTCTTTCTCTCTACCTTCACATATCACTCATACGCCCCGTTTGGCAAGCCATTCAGCTGTTGAGCGTCATTAGCATTAATGGCCATTCCTGGCCAAGATCAGCGGGGTGTTGTGCGGTGTGTGCGAGTGTTTATGGCGGGCCGATCATAAAGCTGAGTAATGTGGGAAAGTGATCCGGGAACTTGATATCAAATGCATTTTGCTTGTCGCCGACGATCGTTAAGCAGCGGGATCAGCGTACCATACCCCTTAAACGCAGTATATTTGCATGTAATCACCCAGCCAGGTTTGATCCTTAATGGCGGGACATTAACTGTGACAAGATCGAAGAATCAATGTTCCTTGTTCTCCCAAAATAGCGGTTTCATAAAAGGAATATTTCACGGGGAACTCTTATATTAAAATCAAAAATAACCACATGAGGAGCATTGTCGCTTTGTACCTTAATTAACAAATTCTACCTTAATTAATTATTGTTTACAATACATTAGTATTTGATAGTGTACGTTTCATTTTAGACGTTGTTAATAAATATAAAGAGACTTATCTTTAAAATATAAATTTATATTTAAACCTAACAGAAAATTTGTCCTTAACTTAATATTAAGAACTTAATATTAACTTAACTTAAAGAAAGGCCCTTTAAGTTTTCATTTAAGAGAAGGAGTTTATATTAAGGATTGACCTTTCCCTGAATAATTATATTACGGCTATCTATAAGGTTTGAAAATCTCCGTTGGAAATGATCCCAAAATCGTACAATTATTATAAGAAGAGTAAGATATTGTTTAAAGCAATATAATTGTATTGATTTTAAAATCCTAATTCAATGAAACAGTTTAATTACCTTTAAAAATAAAATACATCCCGGATTCCTGATAAGATCTAAGTCAAAAAGAAACCCATTATTATCATATTTCAATTTAAAGATACTTACT
Organism: Drosophila watanabei; assembly: GCA_008042575.1. Taxonomy (NCBI): domain Eukaryota; kingdom Metazoa; phylum Arthropoda; class Insecta; order Diptera; family Drosophilidae; genus Drosophila; species Drosophila watanabei. The sequence continues at coordinate 11,150 of VNJS01015610.1, forward strand.
ATTTAGAGACTCACTTTAACCCCTTCTGACCATTTTCAGACCCCTTTCCGCCCATGCTGCCCATACCGATGCCCCGTCACGTGATCATGCCACCGCGAGTCACCCTGCCCGGCGTGGAGATGACTCTCCAGAATGACGATCTCTGGAAGCAGTTTCATCAAATTGGCACGGAAATGATCATCACCAAGAGTGGCAGGTAGGTACCCAAGGAGGTTTTTATTGAAAATGGGAATGGGGATACATCAGAACTCTCCAGATCGAGCAGGGAACAAACAGAGATCGGGCGATGCATTAGCACGAACGTGAAAACTAATACCCGAGACGCAGCAGGGCAAAGAAAAATAAACGAATCGAGCGGCGGCGGAGGGCACTTAAAGCACCCGATCTGGCACTGAAACCGATCCTGGCTAGGATCTAGCTCCGTGGCTCCTGGTGCTGTGCTGTTAAATGCTCATTAGATGCCGGCGCCTGCAAATTGTTTACAGCGGCGTCGCGACAACGATTTTCACAGGCAAACACGGCGGAAG
>VNJS01015613.1:0-14994 GCA_008042575.1 Drosophila watanabei
TTTTAGAGCTGATTGAAAGGATTGTGATATATGAGGGCGGCACATTGCTCATACGTGACGTGGACCCAAGTTTGGGCGGTAGGAAAATAATATTGGAAATGCAAAGAACCCAAATTTATAAGAAGAAGTATCAATCCTACTAGATACGAATTTTAATTATTATTTATTTGATAAAGGAATACAATAAAAACATTTTCGGAAATATTAGAAATGACTTTAGCAATTAAGAAATGAATGTGGGATCCGGTAGGAGTTAAGGTTAGGACTTACCAAAGGCGGTCGCACTTATTAGTTTCTGACTGTCTTTTTAAAATATACTAGAAAAGACAGTAAGTCATGGCACAATAAAAAGTCTGGCAACTCCTCGTAATACGTTTTACACATTTTTCGCACAAAACGTATTTTGTTAAATTAAATTACAAGAAATAATTAAATGGAACAAACAATATCATTAATTAAAAGCCAGTGGTTTAACTTTATGGAAAAGAGAATACTGCATTAATTACAAATTAAATTACAGTTTTATGCTTCCATTTTCCTTAACAAAATCCTTTAAAAGCTCGCTTCTTCCTTAAACTTTCACTTCACCTTCCCGCAATCATTTTAACTGGATTATCAGAACATTAAAATTTTAATTAAATTTCCATATAAGAGAAATTAAAACAACTTTAGCTGACAAAGTTGCGCAGTTAAACCGCAAAACGAGGCTACCAAAACCCGAGGTAATAGTAACTCCGTTAATCCGACAGCTGAAAATCCTGGGTACTGGAAATCCCTGGAAATACATTTAACTCTTGCCTTGCGCTAAGTACACGAACACATACACGAAATCCCGGAGACTGAACAACAACTAAGTGGGCCAGGGGGGCAGAAGTAGTTAGTGGCGGTAGCCGGGGTTCGGGGGCGAATTTCGACACATGTTGCCGCAATAAAAATGTCAACACACACATAAAACATCTTCTAAAATGGCATTTGCAGCAGGCAGCAAATTCCGAGAGACCAACCGAAAAAAAATGCGAATATTTTTGAAGCATAATAAATGGAGTTCAGCTTGGGCTAGGGGGCGTGGGAAAGTCGAGGGGGAAAACTCGACTCGGAGAGCTCGGTAAATCCCCCATCCACACGTGCTTAAACACACACACACACACACACACTGGAGCACACACAATGCCGGCCATTAAACACGCATTCTTTGCCCATAGAAATTTATAGACCAGAAGCGCAAGACGTCGGTGAAAGTGTGAGAGCGAGTGAAAGAAGGGAAAGCGGAAAGAGTGAGTTTATGTATGTATGTGTGTGTAAGGAGGGTGGTAAGGGGGTCGGGAGGTCGGGGTAGTGCGAAATGTGTCGCGCACCGAGTCGCGAATTTTACTTTCACTTTCGCCGCAACTTTCATTCAAGGACATGAAGCAGACGGGACCACGCCAGACATTAATGGCTAGCCCCGAAACCAAGAGAAACATTATCTGTACCCTTACTTCGAGTATAAGAAATATTAGCTTGTTTTCATAAGGTTTTATATTTATATATATTTATTTTTATAAATTTTTAAGCCTTCAAGTGGAGTTTTAACATTTTAAACTCCGGTTCTTATACAAATTAGCAAGAGTTCAAGAAGCTAAAGTTATAAATTAATTTGTATCTGGAAATGAGAGCTAACTTGAAGTAGTTAAGACTTTAAAGATTTTTTAGAAACTTTTAGTGGGATTTTCACATGTTTCCTAAACATCGACACAAAATATACTGGTTTAAATAAGAAACATTTACTTTGTAACGACTTTAAGCCTAAAACATTTTGTAAGGGCAAAGACAATATAAATGAATAAGATGCGTAACGCCGTAGAATGCACATAAGAGCATAAGGCTCTCTTTCCCTCTTCCTCTAGTTTTTCACTTAAATTTTTGGAGAGCCAAGAACAAGCTATAGACTCTGAAAATATTGACTAAAAAACATACATTTGGCGTAACTCATCTTACGCCAAATGTTAATGTTAAGAATTAATTAAGATTGACATTGCTTCAGTATAATCCAGTTATAAAATGTTAAACTTTAACTTGGATTTTTTATTATTAAATTTATTACGTGATATTATCATATTATACTTTAACATATATTCTTTAAAAGAAGCATAGGGTATCCTATGGTCGAACTCAAGATTTTTCCCACTGTTTTCTTTACCCGTTTTGGACAGCCAACATATTTTTAGTTTGTCAGATGAACTGATCTGACCCCCCTTCAACCCCTCCCATGTAAGTGTGAGCTGAATTTAAAGAAGCAAAAAAAAAGCAGGGACTGCGGGGGCGATTCGCCTTTAATGAGATAATCTGCGCTTCTCGTCGTTATTTTACGTAATTGAAGGTTCACTCACAGACGAGCCCCCGTTCTTGATTACAACGCGGGGAGCTTCCCCGAAATGGAGTACACTGGAGTGCTCTGGAGGGGATGTGGAGCTTCAGGTCGAGGTTGGGGTGGAAACTGGCCGTAATGATAGTGATGGGCCTGCAGCCTGTACGTGCGTGTAACTCCGGGGGTATGTTCCACTCTCTTTCCTTTACTTTACAGGCTGTCTGCATTTTTCGGTGGAGCTTCACGGCATGGTAATCTGCAATAAATGAGGCATGTTGGAAGATTTATTTGATTGCTTTATTTAATATTTTAGAAAAGGCAGATGTTTCGTCCTGGAGTGAGTTGACTTTAGAGCCCGAGAGGCGCTGAGTGGCTGACTATGAGTTATGACTGATATAATGAACAATATACGCATCTTGGGGGCGAGAATGGCTCAGGTAACGTTAGCAAAGGTGAACGGCATTTCGACTGTGTGCTGAAATGATATACGTTTTGAATGTGAACATTTTAGGGACAGATAAGTTATTGCATGTGTGCTGCCATTGTAGGGTAATGTTGGAAAATTGTGAGAATTATTAAATTTATGAGTGCAGGAGGGTTAATAAAAAAATATATGTATATACTATACAAAGATATATAAGAAGTTAATATTTACTTAAAGCGTACGCTAATACCCTTATTGTATTTAAAAGTTTTAAGAGTGTATAAAACATATAATTAATTAAAACTCACTTCTGATTTGTCAGGCTTACATTACTTAGACAATTTTTATGGGTTTTAAACCAAATATCTTTAAGTAGTCAAACTTTATTGTATTTTTAAAACCAAGTCTTAGCAATGCGAATTCCACCTTGAATTAATTTCCATTCATCAATTCTGATTAATCCCAAGCCCGGCCAAGAAATCTCTGGGATGGCCGACACGAGTAGACCCAATTCGCCAGGCGGCCCCCAAAAGGGCAATCCACAATTAAATGCTCCGCTCATTGCGACATCGTTTATCACTTCGCCAGAGACACTGGCACTCCGGTTCTCCGATTCTCTAGGCTCTGGCCCGCCATTATGGTTGCTTCATTACAAGCGATTAATTTTGATTGTTTCGACCAGAGGAGAGCAAGGAAAAGAACACCCGATGGAAGCACTACAAAATTTCATCCTGAAAATCTTTTCATCTCGGCTTCGTGTTCCTCGTGACGCTCCTTTTTTTGCGCTGGGACCGTAAGGAGCGCCATATTTCACCCAACAGGAGGCAGGAATGCAGGATGCGGAGTGGGAACTGTGACCGAAATTAAGCACACAGGGCACAACTACACGAAAACGTAATAAAATCATAATCGTCGGATCAACACAGTCATCAGCGGTGTCACAACAGGCTACCACGAGACGATGACAACAAAAACACAGCCGGAGACACCGAAGGATGCCCGGGATGCCGAGGATGCGCAAGGAGCAGCGCAGCGGCAGAAGCAATTGCCTGGCGAAACTCAACGGTAATTACAGTAATAATTCAAAAGAGATTTGCCCCCACCACCAGCTCATCCACAAAAAATAGTAAAAAAAAAAAAAAACAGAACAAGGGGAAACCTAAGGAAAGGAAAACCGAGAGACAATGAAGACGACGATGCAACGCAGAGGGATAAAAGTGGCAATTGCCGCGACCAGGACAAAGCTGTGCACAGTGGGTCCATAAGGATTTTATTATAAAAATATATTTTTGGATAGATAATGCCATTTGTTTGTCCAGTTTTCTGATGCTCTTCTTGTAACCTCACAATAAATGTATATAGATTTTTTTATTATAACTAAATGTATCTGAAACCAGACTAATGTATAAGGTATCAAATAGTTAATTAAAACTCCTTTGGCCAGTATGTATACTTCCTACATTATAGTTCGAGGACACTGTCCCAGGACTATGGGACTAGAAAGGCTCTCCCCACGCCTCCTTCCACCGCCCACGCACATGAAGCGCTGATGTGCAGCTTCCGGTCCTAAGCGTCGCACAGGTGCAGGCTAACGGCCAGAGCCATGCGAAGAGGACTACGGAAAAAGGAGCATAGAACCCTCGGCACACGGAGACCAAAATGCGATGCCAGAAGCCCGAGAATCCCGAGAAGCCAGCCAAGCACGGCGGGCCATAAAAACTTTGGTGGGAGTTGCTCAGGAGAAGCCCGGAAGGTGATGATGAAAAATGCGACAATGAAAATAATGCCCGGCACACGCATCTCCTTCTCCATCCGGATCTCCATCTCCATCTCCATCTCCGTCTGCGCTCACATCCAATCCGGATCCCAAATGAGGGCTGAGCCACCGCCGACGTCCAGCGGAGCTCCGGAGCCATAGAAGCCATTCAAGGCACTTAAAGACTCGGCGGGTCGATGCCATTTTTGGTGTCTGGGTGTGAAAAAGTTTAAGTGGCAACAACGGCCAAATCCCAAGATTTACTTTTATGCACTCTCACACTCGCACTCGTGAGTGCAATCCGAGAGGTGAATGCCGAACGGTGTAAGCTTGCCAAAATATAAAAAAAAGAAAGTACAGGAAAAAGTGGAAACTTTGACTTCACTCCCTTTATGACTTTTTGGCGGCACTGAAAGTCGTTGAAAGTGTCAATATTGCGTTATAGCATCACGTGGCGAACCCGGCACCTCGCGTGCACTTAAAAAAAATAAGTTATATAAATTGTGAACATAAAAAGTGTTGTATATAAAAAAATATGGGTATTTTATTTAAAAGTTGTATCGTATTTTTAAAAATTTGGAAAATTTAACAAAAACTGTCTTTATTCTTGCACAAGTTTAAGATGAAAAGTCAACTTAGCTTAAATAAATATTGCTAGGCGCTTGCAGAAAATAAAATTAAGTTATTATTATTTATTAATAATTTAATTTTAATATAACTCAAATTGTTATTGGTAATTGAAAATTAAAATATATTTAAAATTAATTTGAAACAGAAATAAGAATATAAATATTTTTAATACTAAGTATATAAACAGGTTTTGCTTGTTGCATAACCTTAATTTTTTTAATTAAACTACGAATTCAAATGGATAAAATATAAGTTATTTAAAATTTAGACCTTAGTGACATTGAATTATAATTAAAATAAAATTATACATATTATAGGCCCTTTATATGTATGTTCTCATATATTTATTTTCGCACAATCAATTTATAAGTCTGATTTTTACGAAAGCCGAGTGGAAGTAAAAATCGCAGATCTCCGATCTTATTCTATCGACGTCCCTGTTTAGCTATCGATATACAATGTCTGCTTATTCCGTAATTCATTGTTCACACCGTTATATTCCGTTATATTATTCTCAATAGTTTTCCATCTGAAGTTCCTACAATATTTATAGGTCTAAATATAAGATTTATAAAATTATGTTTAGCCTGTTTCCTGCTTTAAATTTATAATTTGATAAACTTAAACTTTTCACATAATTTTTACTCACTTCGAAAAAAGGCTCCTGTATATTATTTTTCCAGTGCATTTTCCACCTGTACCCTTATTGGCAATCCCAGCTGTGTGACGATGATGATGATGATGGCTGCTGCCTGTCTAGGATTAGCTATGCGTGCGGTCCTCCATCCCATTTGGGGGACGGGGGCAACCACTTTAGCTACTTATGCCCGCCTTCTGCACTCTCCAAAAACGCAACACGAAACTTTTTCGCAGCCACTGCACTCGGGGGGGTAGCCACCCCCCAGCACAGTGGCTCCTGCCCTAGAAAGTTTGGGCCAAATGATACCAATAAACAAATCCCATTATACACGGTGTATCAGCTTTACGTTGGCTGCCCGTCCGCTACGTGAGATGACTTTCAACAAAAATTGTAATACAAAAGATGCCAACCCCCAATTTTTGCAGCTTTTGTTTCATTTTTTGAACTTGGCTTTGGGGGCTGTCAGGAGGCGTGAACATTTCGAATTTCAACAATCGCAATGAACTGATTTAAGGCAAACGCCTGAAAATGGAATTCAACTTAGACAAGAGTACAGCTGAAAATATCATTTGTTTATTATTTTAGAACAATACCAAGCTTTCACTTTCACTTTCACTTATTTATTTTGTTCAAATTCCCTTTTTTCCGTGAATCTTATATACTTCCTGTTTTTAAAAATAATGTAAATACATATTTTCCTGCCATAAAAAGCTTCAAATTTTCCCTTGCTTTCCTTAGCCAAAGGCAAAATGAAAACTACTTTGGGGGAAAACCAATTTTCGAGTCCATTATGGGCCAGCTCTTAGCTAATAACATAAGCTCCACACTTAAGCCACTTTGCATCCGGCATTGCTAATAAATCCGTAGTTAAAAGCGATAAATGTTTTAAGATTACGGCCAAAGCGAACGAAAGTTGGCTTTTAATGAACTCGTTGCATTAAAAATATGTGCACAACTAAGAGCATTCATTAAAAAAGTTTTTGCTTTAAATACAAAAAAAAAATAAAATAAAGCTGGTACCCAAAACTATAAGTTAGAGGAGGAGCCCGGAAAAGCAGCAGTAAATCCCAAGAAAAGCTGCAGAAACTTTGCGACTTTGGCCATTCATCTTACAACTAATTTCTGACTGGACTCACGCACTCGGGGCCCAGAACTCGGATGCCGGACTTTTGCCTTTGCCACTTAAGTGCTTAAATATTTTTCTTTGTTCTTTGGCCGGCCAAAACCCTCCAGTTAGTGGCCAGCTCCGCTTTACGCTTGCCTAAATATTATTTAAGCTAAATATAACTTTTGACTGTCCATCTGAGTCGGTTGCTGCTTCCCTCTAATCACATTCCCATGCAGTCCAGGTGGAGAGCGCTGCTCCGGTCAACTTAACAAACTTTCTGCTGATTAAATGTTGGCCAAAGTCCCCTTCAAGCCGATAACACATACACTCCAAACTGCGAGAGACAGATTTTCGGGCTGAAACTTTAAACTCGGCCAAAGCCTTTATCTAATTGCTTTGAAAAAGTTTCCGTTTCCGTGTCTGTGCCCGTGTCCGTGTCCAGAAGATTCGATGCAAAAGTCACTTTTGGCTTGTGGCCTTAACTTTTCGGGGAACCAAGTCAAGATTCTGGCCAAAAGTTAACACAACCATCTCAGGGTAAGATAATCCACACAAAAGAGTGTGTTGGAATGCATAAAATGATTCCTTGCATATCATCATCTGCCTGAGAAGAAAAGAAAGACCCTGGCTTAAGCCGACCCCTGACATGACAGACAAAATACAACTTCAATTAAAATTCTCACCATGGAAACTGGAGTAAGGAGAGGTGTCAAAGGGCACAGAAGAGCACTTGGAAAAATTAAAATAAAAAAAGACATTAAATATTTGATATTCAAGACCACACAAAATGATAATTAATAAGGAAATAAGAAATTATATTTTATCTATTGCATTAGCACTCATTTTTGGGTTAGTTTCCGTTTTCACTAATCACCAATCCAGGAAAAATCTTTTGAATATAAGAATATACTACATAATTTATCTTATACATATATATTTCTTTCAGTGCCTTCAAATAGAGAAGGCGAAAGGATACAAAGAGCAGATTGAGCCTGGCTGCTCAAGCTCAGCGGGATGCAGCCCAATTTCATACAACAATAACTCAGACATATATGGACTGCAAACAGATAAAGAAAAAAAAGATGGTTATATTCGCCTTGTAGCGATCTCCACCCACAGCCGCTGGCATCTTGGGCAGAGTTACCCCGCGGCTCTTATTGATTAAACTTGAAGTTTCGGCCGCCCGTCGCGCTGCTCGCTCGCTGGGTCTCCTTTGGAACTTTCTTAATTTTGTTGTAATTTCCCCGACGCTGCTGGAATTTCTATCTGCGAATTTATGAGCAACAGCGTAAACTATTTTTATTAGATTAAAAACACACAAACCAAAGGGAAAGCACAGAAAAATGCGTCGAAGAGCGTTCTGGCGTTCGGCATTCGGCGTCCTGCCGCCTGGCCTTGCCTCCTTGCTTTTCCTTCCGTTGGCCATAATTTGCTCTAACAATTTTAATCGCATTTGCGCGAGTCGAGAAGGGAAATATTAACAACAATGTTGGCGAAGAGCGGCGGAGAAAGCTCAGTTGCGATGCTTTTCATTACGGAATTGTTCGTGCGTAAGAATGTTGCAGGCGGCATTTTCAATTTTCCCCTCAGCCAGTGTTCATTTATTATGAATTTAGCAATTCGTGTGCAAAAATTTACTCCATGCAGCCCAACACAACGGCATTAAACAAAAAGGGAAACAAAGAAAATGTCAATTGAACTTTTGCATGGCAGACTTTTGTTTGCGCCAAGCTTGGGGTTGAATGAAAATTAATGATTTATGCGTATTTCCTATATTAAGTTAACCAATATTTGTAGGGTATTTACGGATCAAGTCGAACTACGAACGAAAGTGGTTCATAAGGGAAATTCTTTCTATTTAGAGTGACAGAGTTATTATGGTTTGCTATGGTTTTAAAAAAAGTAATCAGTCAATATATCCGACTCGAAGGACCAAGTGATGAGCAAGATAAGTACTTGAAGGACTTGTTACAAGAACTGTAACCAAAACCTCGTCTATCTCTGTATTCTCTTATAAACAAAAGATTAAAATAAAAACAGATTTAATGGCTTAAAATATGGTAGAACAAAATAAGTTAATATATCTATCATTTTTCTAAAACAAAAATTATTCTTAGAACAACCTAGTCTAATCGTAAGAACAATATTTCCTTATACTTCCATTTAACCTAACTCAAATTCTTAGGGTACTTAGGGTACCAATTCAATAATTTATATTTTCCAGCATCCACTTGCTAGACTTTACCGCTTTATGTTTTCCAAGGGTGGAGAGGGAGAGAGCTATCAGTCAGGGACAGATTTCAGGTCTGGGTCTGGTCATGGCCGCCACTCGTGCTGAATTTTTATTGCTTGATTTAATTATTAATGCGACTTGCAGATGTCACGAACACAAAACCTCCGTCCCTGAAAGGGATCCAACTCCATCAGTGGCCCCATCTATTTTACCTCATGCTTAACCCTTCCGTGCCTCAACGCATTTCGAAGCGTAAAACAAAATAAAAAAAAAATTCAGCTATATTCCTTTGGCAAAAGGTTTATTGAAGCGGCAACGGATTGCATTTTTTATTATTTATTTCGTCCAAAGTTTTGGATTCAGCTAGGCCAAACGACTTATAGATAGCATGTCGAAATGCGTCGTCCTTACGAAAAATTCATAATGAAATATTTATGGTCATAAAGCAATGCAGAAGGCAAATGGAACAGACTGTTCCAACCTCCAGCCCAAGTTCCATCTCCATCTCTAGCTCCGATTCTGACTCCAACTCCTACTCCATCATCATCATCGAGCGAAAGGGTCGCTGGGATTGGATTGTTTCTGGAGTGGGACAGCCGGGAAAATCGTTGATGGTCGATCTGTGCGGCGAGCGGAAGTCAACGCAGCTGCCTGGAAATGATTATGATAAGAACCCCGTTGCCCTCATCCCATGTCTTTTGTTGACTCCAAGTTTCGGTTTATGGAGGTAGTTCTGCGGACGTTTTTATGGCAAATAAATTGCTTAGGTATCGGGCCATGGTCAACCGGGAGGGAGCTCATAAATCTCGTTGAAATGGACTAGAAAAGGTCTGAAATCTCAGGAAAATATACAAGAAATGGACTTTAAATATTTCCACTGAGAGTCTATGAAAAATAAATAAATATCAGAAAAGAAATGTTATCTATAAGTAATGTAATTCTGTAATCAATAGATCTAACTGGAGGAATTTCAACTCTTGTGCGGGTTCTGTAGTTTTACTTATATAACTTTAAATATATGTTATTGTAAATTATAATACAATTTAACATTTTAATGAAATGTATACAGAAAGCGAAAGTAAATAAATAAAATAAGTAAACTTTCCCAACTCTAAGTACAAGTCACATCCTTTACATTTTAAACCTTGAAAAAGGCAGCCAACATAAATAAAGTTCCGTTTACATAACGCATTAAAATGGCTGGCTGGAATGGCCACAATAAATATGCAACTAAATCAAGCTTAAATGTGCTTAACAATTTTGAACAATAATGTCCAAACCACAAGTGCGAAACCTGCCCCTAACGAGGACCTCCAAACAGTCCGGAAACCGTGGCCCATCCCATTTCCCGTTCATCCATACATGTGTCAAGGGTAGAGAAATATTGCCCAGCCGGAGAGCTCATTAAGAGGAGGACGGACGAGTGCCGGGATGCTGGCAAAAGGCAAGGCAAAAGGTTTCACAGAAATAAATTTGCACCTTAACGCCTTTAAATGCGCAACAACACACACTTGCTCGCGCACACCCTCGGCATTCTGTCAGGGTCGTGGGACATGGTGTTGCCAATTACCCGGAAGTATGCGAAAAGCTTATGCGATAAATTCGGCAAAAGTGCCAAAAAGGTATGCATCGTGGATACTGGACGGCGAGGGGAAAGTAAACTCGGAGCTAGTGCTTCCAGACGAAGGTAAAACCAAAAAATGCCCGCCTCCCCCATTTGCTGTCTGAGGTTCAGTCTGGAGCCTGGTCCTTGGGTCTCCGTCTCCGTCTGCTCCCGGTTCAGGTTCTGGGTCGGAGTTTGCTTTTGTGGCTTCCAAGTCGGTTGGCGTCGTCTTTGTTGCTGCCCCAGCTCGACCACGTAGCCAACACCTGCGTCCAACCAACACAACACCATCCTCCGTGGACCGTAACAAAAACTGAACTCAAGTGGTGGCAATTGCCAAGTGGCTACGGGGTGCGGCGATGGAGTTTATGTTGTGCCAGCGCCACCATATTGAAGGTTAAGTCGGAGCTTTAATAAAATATCATGCGAACTCTCGCAGCTGTCCGGGGATTGGCCGAATCGTATAGCCCATAAGCATACGTGCGCATATATCAATATAAAGTTGTATTTACGAGCTGGCGCTGCACTTTAAACATATTTCATTAAAATGTAGGCGCGATTCCTCGGATACTGTTGGGCTTTCGTGGGAGGCGGGCTTCAGGTAAGTCCCTGGGATTCGCGTTATGGCAGAGATATAAAATTTTATATGCCCGCTTTTGGACGCTCTTGTTGCGTTGTCTGTTTGGATGAAGCAAAGCGTGAAATATGATTGTGATGCGCTACACCCGGAGCTCTGGGGAATGTTGATTGTGTGGAATTTTTGCCATAGAAATAGTGTAGGAAATGTACTTCAAATGGTCGAAATAAAGTAAAATCTATAAGGGATCCATTTATCATACTTTTTCCCAACTGATACTTACATTATAAAGCGAAAATAAATATTGTATGCAAAAGTCTTAGTTAAAAGTAGTTTTTAAGCTCAAAGAGAAGCCTCTATATTTCTTTATATCAAGTCAAAATATGTCATTGCAGTGTACCCGACAGCCTCTACCGACCAACTTAATTGCTTCGCTTTATTACCCGAACATCATTTCACGCTAACGTAAGCGCAAATTTTGTACCTAAGCCGCGGACAGATTCTCCTTAAACAGGAGCAAGAAGGACTCCGGGAGGTAAACAAGTGTAGCATCCCAAAAAATGGGCAATCAACTTCACAATGGCCCCACCTGTCCCACGCCCATCCCCGAAACAGAAGCTCCGTCTTGTTACTTTTTAATACTTTTTATGATTATAACAATGTGTAAGTGTCTGCTGTTTTTCTGAGGGGGAGAAGGTTCTCAGTAAATACAAAATAACTTCTGTTGTGCAGGTGAAGGAGATGAAGACGGAGCAACCCTCCTTAATGAAACCCAGCCCCCGCTCCTGCAGTCCGTATCCCTTTTGCCACTTATGTTTCGTTGTTTTCTTAAGTTTACACTAAACAACCACCCAAGCAAAACAGCAGCGAAGGGAAAAAAGGACACTAAGCGGCTAAAATCAACAATACACAAATATCATAACAACCCCCTCGAAGGGGGAATTATTTATTTTATTATTAAGTATACGCAGCGTAGTCTGCCCTGATAGTCTTTTCGTGTTACTCCCATTGTCGTTCTGCCGGCTCCGTTTAATTGTTAACATTTCATTTAAGCCACGCACACACAGAGGGCAGCACAACATACACACTGGGGCTGCCATGATGGCAAAGCTGGGGCAAAATTCATTTATCAAAGCGCTGCCCGCATTTCCGCGATGAAGCCCCTCAGGATAAACTGACTGGCGCCAGCAGAAACGAGCGGAGGCGGCGGCCGAGGTTGAACCCAAAATCTAAATCGTTGTATGCAGACGCACACACATGCAAAGTGGAGTCGCAATGACACGCCCCCTTAGTCACAGTGGTTAAGAATAATTCTGAAAATACAATTTAAAATACATTTAAAAATACAATTGTTATATCCATTGGACTTTATTTTCGCAGGTGAAACGATACTAAAATAATGTGTGCAAGAAAATAAAATTTAATTATTTAATTACTACTTTCCATAATAATAGATCAAATGCTTTAAGTTTATAGCTCAAGTTATTATGCAAAATATGTTTTCTAACTCGTTATTTCAGTTCTGTAAATGAATAAATGAAAAATAATATAAATATATAAGATATGTAAAGCCATTTGTCTTTTTATTGATTTTTAAGTTCGTTACTTGATATCTCTTTATATAATAATATTAATTTATATTTTATATTTCCTTTCATTTTACTAAATTAAGTGATTATTCGCATGGCATAGCTGTAACGTGAAAAGCTTTATGAAATGAAATAAAAATTTTATTATTATTTATTTATTAGTTACCATTATACTAAGCCTTATCCTTTATATTAGTAGCTTATATTCAAAAGCAAAAACTGGTTTCTGGCCCATAGACTTCAAATACATATGATAATGAATGAATGAAAGATAATATATTGATAATAAAAATATGAGTAACGCCATACGATTTTTTAAAATGCACATAGGTGATTCAATACAGTAGGAGTGTTAATTCTGGTAAAAATATATGTAGTTATTATTACTAATTTATTACTTACAATAATATTACTTATGTTCTGTGACTTTCATCCAAAATAATATATAGTTTTAATTTTTGCGTTCAAGTCCGTTTTGCATCTAACTTTTTATATTTTTATAATCTTTGTTGTCATGTTACTATAACATTCACCATTTTAAGAAACAAAATATCCCATATTATATCGCACCACTGTGTGCTGGTCGGGACTCCTTCCTTTCCATGACGTTTGCGTATGTCAAAGTTATCTAAATGAAAAATTGACTTTCATACAGAGCGTAGAGAATGAGGTTGGGCCAGCAGAAGGTTGGGGGAAATCATCAACGTTCGTTTGCGCATCGCTTTCAGTTGAGTTTCCGTTCTGTAGGATTTCGCATTTACGCATTTCCTATTTTAGATGATATTTCATACTTTTTTGCTGACAGCAGTGGAAAGTGGGGGATAACCGCTGCCACTGCCACTGCCGATGCCGATGCCGATGCCGCCGTTGATGATGATGATGTGCGTTTATTATTGTTGCTTTATGGCTTTGCATAGATAGATGTGATGACTGCGTGTGTGTTTGCATATGTATGCCACTGACATATCACTCCACCCGCCCCCTGGTTGCTTTTGGGATTATCAACTCATTGTGTACTTATGGAGCCTTTCCCTTTGACCCCTGCGATTCTCTTGGCCAGCATTTGGCTTCTGACATTTGCCAATTTGGCATTATGTTTTTACTGCTATTTTGGGCCCTGCGTTTTGGTATAAACAGATCGAAATGATAAGCTGCTACTATAATTTCCCAGCAATTGGGTTAATTGTGAGTGATTTTAGGGAAAGGGAAAAGGAGAGCGTAAGTGATCGAATATATGAATCAGAATGTTCCTATTTAAAGATCAAATTATATCGCATTAACTACTAACTAAACCAGGGATCGAAACAGCTATAATTTCAATTAAAAAAAAATATTAGCTTAAACAAGTTTATCTACTACTCATAACTCTTATTTGCGATCCATGGTTTATTTGAGTCAAAATAAAGAAAAACAATATTAATTGTGATTTCAATAAAATATATGAGGTGTGAAGTGGTTTAAAAATTAAAACTTGTCAAGCAGAACATTTGTTAAAATGATAAACTTTTGTAATGATTTACATCACAAAATACTAGTTCTTCATGAATATTTTATTATAATTACAAAATTCATTCAAAAATGAAATAAATTATTCAGAATTCTCTCTTTAAAATTTCAACCCCATTTCGATCAAATCGCTTTTATGGGAAATTTCTTTGTCCTAAAATCAATTGAGATTGTTTAGCCATTTAAACTTAACGGCGCCTACGTGTCTACGCTGTACTTGCATTACTTATTGGCTAGCCTAAAATTATGCTGCAAAATTGTTGCAACATCAATCATATCGCTCGGTTCGCATCTGGCCCTGGCCAAGATAAACAGAGGGAGGTAAAAGGCCAAAACCAACAGCCGAGAGCCAACAGGGAACAGGCAGCGACCAAGAAGCGACCCCCACGCAGAGCGTGCCAATAAATTGCGGAGGAAAAATAAAATAAATCGAAAAACACTTTGATGCCATCAATAAACGCTGACAAAGCCAATGCCAGCCGAGCAGCTGAGGCCAGGAAAAGTTCACGACATTACCGTGAACTAATGTTGATACTGGGCACGACCCTATATCGCCAACGAGCTCTCTACCAAGGCATCGA
>VNJS01015620.1:0-17495 GCA_008042575.1 Drosophila watanabei
ATAACTTTTAATTGGCTCGTAGGAAAGACGGTCGATTGTCAGATACTTATGTGGTAGATGACATGTGCTGAAGAAACCCCTAGTTTCCCCTCCTCTAGGAATTCCAGCTCAAACGATCATAAATCAAGACATTGCTCGTTTATTTCGTTACCCCTAGGTTGCCCACTTCTAAAGTATGTTTCAATTAAAAGTTGTATTAGATGTAGATGCTTTGCGTGCCCCTGAGAATTAATTCAAAGCACGTTTCCTAAAATTCATTCATTCATTTATTAAGCAAACTTTGTTTGGATTTCCCCATCGTAGTTTGTAGGTGAACAGACGCGTATTTACAATGTCTTCCTTTATATATTCTGCCCCTCAACATGATCCGTCGGTGTTTACATTTGGCAACGGAAATTTAATGTTTGCCACATCTGCGCCAACTTTTTACTTTTTGGTTCTGAATTCGCCCCTCCATTTACGATGCTTTCATGGAAGTTGTAAACCCAGAATCTAATTTTATCAAATGTTTCTCCTGGCTGTTTACAGATAGTCCAAGCCTCCTTCCCACACAAATCGAAGACAAAAACGACGTCACACTGGAGTCACAACACGGTAAACGGTCCCAGAACTAAGAAGCGACGACCCTCCCTTCCCCCAATTCAACCTGTACAGTATGTCACATGATAAGAAGATGTTGGATCGCGAGGCAGTTCGTTCAGTGATACAGCAATGGAATGCCAATCGATTGGATCTCTTTGCGCTCTCCGAGCCAGACGAGGTGAGTACTTCTACATGAAACACTTAGGAAAAAATTCAGTTATCATAATAACTATAATAATTCCAATAGAACCTGCTCTTCCATGGCGTTATGCGCTTCTACTTCCAAGATGCTGGCCAGAAAGTGGCCACAAAATGTATTAGAGTGGCTTCCGATGCCACTGTCACAGATGTCATAGGTAAGTAATTAACATGTTATGAATTTGTTGTTCTTCAATCCTTTTCCATTCTACTTTAGACACACTAATTGAAAAATTCCGTCCCGATATGCGGATGTTATCCGTGCCGAATTATGCCCTGTACGAGGTGCATGCCAATGGCGAGGAGCGTCGTCTGAACGCTGACGAAAAACCGCTGCTGGTGCAGCTCAACTGGCACATCGACGATCGCGAAGGCCGATTCCTGCTCAAGAACATCGACCAGAAGACCACCGTGAGTTTGTATTGTGTCCAAAAAGTAGAGGAATTACTTCTAACCAGTTTCTTTCGTCCCCTTAGCCCATCGAGCAATCAGATCTAAACTTCAAGCGCAAGCTTTCCAAGCGCGAGAAGAAAGAGCAGAAGAAAAAGGAGAAGATGGCCAAGCTAAGCTCCGACCCGCCTACCTCCAATGGCAGCCAATTGGGTCTGGGCAATGGCATAAGTGGATCCGCAGGGTCTGCCCACATGAACGGCAATGTCGGCGGTGGTGGAGGCGATGGCACCGACGCCGTGGCTGGAAAACTGTACACGGAACTGCCGGAAACCTCGTTCACACGATCGATCTCAAACCCGGAAGCCGTAATGCGACGGCGCCGACAACAGAAGCTGGAAAAGAAGCTGCAGCAGTTCCGTTCCAGAGACGGAGGCCCTGACACGGGCGGTACGCTGAAGATCTACGGCGAGAGTCTCTGTCAGGATGTGCCCTATAAGACACTGCTGCTCTCCATCCGAGATTGCGCCCAGGCTGTTGTACGGGAAATGCTCACCAAATACGGATTGGAGAAGGCAGATCCCTTGCACTATTGCCTGGTTCAGGTGGGGGATAAGTTAATTTATAAAATAGATACATAGTATTTTAGAGTTGGGCTCAGACTTAAATTTTTATTTTAGAACAATTTAAAATAACCAGTAAGAACCTTTTTACGCACAGAGGAAGTATTCATGACCTTATAAGTTATAAATATTATTGAAGTCTTTCCGTTTTCCGTTTCTAAGAAAACTAGTCCCTCAGATGTATAGCTATCTGAATAAAACTCTGCAGACTTCCTTCATTCTATTGCAAGTTTTCCAAAGTAAGGTTCAAAGCTTTAAAAATAATAAGAATGTAAAAGTAATATAATTAAGGTGCTGAGCAACTTCGTGTTTCAAATACATAGAGAGTTAATATTTTTAGATTCTGAAATTCTCTTTAAGTTGGTTATTTATTAGCATTCTAAAAATTGTCACAGCTAAACTAATTTTAAAAGAACTATAAAAATGTAAAATCAATATGTAAGTGAATATTAATCAAACAAAATGGTCATAATTGGTATCGCAATGGCTCAATGCTTTAAACTGCTCTGAATTAATATCCATTTATGATCGAATCTAATTATTAATTTTCCCATATGCAGGTCAACAGTGATGGAACGGAATATATACTCGATGATGACGAGTGCCCGCTATCGATACTCATGAATCACCCAACGTCGCGAGGTGAGTGCTCTTCTACCTTTTCCTGATTCCCAACCATTTAAAATCAATTTTCTTTTGTGGGGGAATTGCCACTTCATTCATAAACATGGGATATCCTTGGCATGAAATTAGTATTGTTTTATCAATAATTATGCTCCCTCGCTCACTCACTCACTCACATAACTGAGAGACTGACTGACGGTAACTTCCTATCAACAGCAACAACAAGCACCAAACAAGTTGGCGGTGTTGCTATTTTCTTATTTCATACTTTCGTTGTAGAAAAATTGTATCAATCAGTTGTGGGCTGGCATTTCATAGCGTCGCTTCGGAATTTGTCTTCTTGTGGTTATAAATTAACTTTCAAAATAAAAGAAAAGTTTTAAAAAGTATACGTAAAACAACAAAAAATTAAAAAAATCAATGAAGAGGAACTCGTTAAAAAAAACCTCTAACTCCTACTATTGAAAACTTAAATCTAAAACTTAAAAAAAATCGTAAAAGTAAAAGTTTAACATGAAAGATGATTTTTGTGAAAAGATACGTAAGTGGCTAGCAGAAGAAATAATTGTTTTGTGCGCCATGTCTAATTATTTATGCGTAATAAATTATATATATATATTAATATTTCTGTAACCATAATTTGTTTTATAGCAACACAAATTTAACAATTTAGTTTAAAGTCGTTTCACATTCATAAAATTTTTTTTTTCAAAATGCATTTTTCGGTTAGGGAAATAGAACCAAAAGCAGTATAGCGAGTTCAACAACCTTTTTAGCCAGGACAGCATCCAAAGAAAATTCAATGCTTTGCTATGCAATGCTTTTAGGAAGATTATATTAATAAACAGTACTTGTGTATTAAATGAAATAAATTGTTCTCAGATTTTAAATTTTAAATCGATTCGCTATTTAATTTCAATCTTTAGAGTTAAATAATAGATTCCTTAAAATGTTTAATAAATATTTATTATATTTGTTGGAATCGTTCCATTCTTCTACTTTTGACGAAATCCTAAAAAAACATAAATTTAAATAAAATGTGTGTGACCTAAGCGCAAGCGCAGCAATGGAAGCGCAGGATAAGTGAGGGCACAAAATAACCATATAGCAATGAGCAAGACAAGTAAAAATAATGCACAGACACATAAAACCCGCACCGACACCTTCAAAAATAAAATAATAATAATAATATAAACGGGAAAAGCAGTGTACAAATTAAACTTGCCTCTAAAAAATCCAAAACCCTTGCAAAAGTATAAGAAAAAAATATGAATAATTATAGATTAAAGGTTGGATTAAAATATTTAAATTTTTAACGCAAACAAATGACATTATTTATTAATCATACTCTTTGTTTAACAATATTATTTTAAAAATGTTTTCTATCATTCCCGCTTGATAGATACAAATAAAAATAACCTAACGCCTTGACATAACGTCGATACCCTTCCACTCACTCACTCAGAGACCGCCGCAACAATAAACTTAAGCGACGATCATGAATAACATTTAAGAAAGGCAGCCGGCCCGCAAGGAAAATAACAAATGTGTATTTGGGCATATGTAAATACAACTTGGTGCGGAAATGTTTGACGCAATCTTCTAACAGAACACACACGGGCTGCCAAAAAGGAAGCCCCACTGAGTTGCCACTGAGTTGCACACTGAACAAAAGTATCGCTTTCTTATGGCATTGGTGAAAATTCATACACTTAAAACCCGATCCCACAATTCAACGAAACTTGATCTTAATTTGATTAAATTATGAACTACAAAGAATATTGAATTATTTATTGAAATTTGCAAGTTAATATTGTTGGTATGGTAAACATTCAATATATTCTCCCTGTGTACTGGCGACCTACAATTCGACCCGACCCGAAGTGCTCGTAATAATGACATTGGCTGCGTTTCCTTTTTGGGTGTCCCTGTTGCTTGGGATGTGAAATTCACGACCACTTGGCAGCCGCCACATGCTGCCTCTCTCCGTCTCGCCTTCTGTCTGCCAGTGAGCTCTCTCGCTCTGCTTATATCAACCTGTCTCTCTGTGAGGCTCCCTGGGGCATTTGTGAAGGTGTAAAATGTAAATTGCGACCGCACTTTGCTCGTAGTCTTTGTTGTTGTCAACTGAATGTCGACGTCTCCGTCGCCGTCGCCGCTGGCGTTGCTAATTGTTGGTCCCTTTTTTGTTGCCTACTTTTATGTTATGAAATGTTTACTTAAACAAGCCTGAATTTTTCACCGCTGTGGCTTGTTGTTTTTATTTAGACATTTTTTCGAGGGGTACAATCAATTTGGGTCAACTTTTCCTGGGGCGACAAAAATGAATGTGGGTCATATCTGTGGCACTCTTCTCTAGATTGAGTAATCTCTTTTGGGTTGTGTGACGTTTAAGAGGTGAAACCTTTTTCTTTAACTCTCTGTTATGATAATGTATGTCTTTTCTGTTATATATATTCTGAAGATAAACCATTGCAGAATAATGTAATAAGTTGTATTATATTGCAACAAATGTTCGTTTTAGTTATTGTTAAAAACTGTAGTCACATTTTTGTTCTATTTTATTTACTCCAATGCACTTATTTAAGATTTCTAGTTGCCACATAACATGCTCTGAATTCTTGTTGCTGATAAATCAAACACAAAAACACCTGCGGCTCAAGGCACGAACTACTTCAATCTCTTTCTATCTTTGTCTGTCAGCCAATGTTTGCTCTTACCTGGAATTGTTTATTTTAGCTTTTATTATCAGCTACGTTTTATTGTGTCTGCTGATGCTGCAGGCTTTTCTCTTTCCCCAAAAGTCGGGCACTAGGTTTTCTCTTAATATATATTTCAATATTTATCGCCGCGACGGAGAGAGATGAGCTTTTTCGGCTCTCTCATCGTGTTTCTATAGGTTTTATTTTGTCTCTTTCGCTTCTGCTCATCCTTTGTGTTTCGGTTACGTCGTTTTGGGCTTCGCTTTTGGTTTAATTTCCCTTTTATTTGTTTGGGTTTCAATGGCACAGTGGATAAAACGTAGTAATTCTGAGTGTAAAGCAACTTGAATCCTAAATCCTTATCAGAATCCAGTTGAATGTTTGACCAAGAAACCTCCAGGAATTTCTTGAATATGAATATATATCGTCTGTATGTTTAATAAAAAAGTATATAGTAGTAACGTTACATTTCATACTTGATAAAAAATTCATGGCAACAGTTCAACTGACACCAGGCCTCTCTAGTAATCCTTTTTGAGAGGCTCTTCCTCATAAAAGGTTATTTGTGTTTAGCAAATTTTTATTGCCCCCTTTTTGAGGCTGTCGGACATAAACTCCAAACTGTTCCATGGCGTGTCTACAGAGAGTTGCCCCGGCGAGTGACTTAACCCATTCCAACCAATTCATTCGATTTGTTTGGGTGTCTTTGGCCTGCGTCAATTTCTCTTCCGTGCGTCCGTTTGTCCTGCCAAGGGTAAATGCCATGCCTTTGCGGCCGCATCGTCGGCACCACCAGGCCGCGACCACCTGGTCAGGTGGCCCGGGCAGCAACAGGATTGACGACCCAAGCACCTGGGCGCCCCTCGCATTTGGTCACTTGAACATCCACCAATAAGGAAAGCGGATGGGCTTTCGTTATAAATTTTTTGTTGTACAGTCAAGCTTCATGATTGAGAATGTGTTTAAGTACCATTTTAATTATGGTTAATTCAATTAACCCAAATAGTGTTTGCCAAGGGAACCTCGAATACCATGTTGATTACTGAAACTTTAAATTTAATTTGTTTCTAAAGTATCTAGTTGCACTAGTTTAAGGCGTTAAATGACACCCTGCATTTGCTTTGTTGTTCTTAGTTGCGGTTCACTTCTGTTGTTGATTCATGTTATTATTGTTCTTCCGACCGTTGTCAGCGTCCTTAGCAATGTCGATCTACCGCCGGCTCAAGTGATAAAGGCGGCGAGCCGGGGAGGGTGTGTGCCTGGCGATTGGGCCAGGGGATACCCCTCCAACACACACGCTCACACATCCCATTGTCCTTTATCTATACCGTGCACTTCGTTGCCGCCACAGTCACACTTCGTCATAGAACTTACACAGATACACATGCACTGTGAAAAAAGATTTTAAGTTTTCTAATTAAAAAGATTTTTCTATAGATGAGTGCTTTGAAGGATTTTTATATTATTATCATTATTATAATGAATTATTTAGGATGATTTTAATGTAAATATCTTTGGCATACTTTGTATACATTTTTAAAACTAAATAGTATTACTGGAATATTATTATGTATAGTATTATGAACATTATGTGGATTGTTTACTCCCAAATATCTCTCTAAATTTATATACTTTTTTAACTATACTTTTTCTTATTCTTCATAGCTACATAAAAAGCACCTTTCTACAATCTAGAATTTTATTCATCTTTGTAGGACACTTTGGTATTAAAATTAAGAAAAAAAAAGTAGCAGGAAGAGCTTAGACAGAATAAATGTGTTAAGTTAAGTACTGCATTTGAATAGTTTTGAATCAAGTTTTATTTTATTTAATGTTTACATTTCATAGATTTGTAAGTGTAAAGAAGACAACACCACTTAATCAAGCACATTTTCCCTTGAAATTTCTCTATCTGTACACACGCATATTGTGTGTGAAGCCGATGGCCGACAGAGTTTCCCGACGAAAAGCCGAATTCCGTATTTTCCACATTGTGTTTGGGCCAACGGCAGCGGCACTAGGTTCCCGTTCATGTTCGGCGCCAGGTTCAGGTTCAGTCATAAAGTAATGCTGCTCGGGAAAGCACGACGCGGAGCTTTCGGAAAACGCGCGATAAATCGCAGTTGTGTCTGAGGCAGGCGAGTAAGAATTCACCGGCAAACAACGACGACGGCGGCGGCAACAGTTTTCCTGAAGATACAAGGACGAAAGGATGGTGGATGGATGATGGCTGGGCGCTATATCGTCGGGAGCAGTCACGCCTCCCGCTCCTCGCCTGCCGCCCCCATGCATACAGAAAATTGTCAAAATTAGAAGCCGTTCAATTGAATTTGCCTGGCGCTCGCTGCGTCGTGTCTTAGTAAAGTGATTTTGCCCCAGAAATAAGTAAGAAACAAGTTGTCGCGGAGGAGTAGGAGGAGGATTCCATGTGGTCCACGTCGTAGTAGAATTATCACCAGCAAGAAGAGCGCCAAAGAACGACTACAAAATGATGGATTGGGGCATAAGACGTAAGTCACTTTGCAGGGGATGCCTATTTATTTATTTATACTCACCTGAATGTTTGTACTCGTTCCCTTTGCCGTGCTGCTAATGAGCGGTGAGCCAGTCAAGTGTTCTGAAAAGTATGCTATGGCATCCATCACCGAAAGTTTTCGTCCAACTTTTATTTGGCTGCATTTTGCGAATACTTCTCTTGCAACTTTTTCGATTTTCGTGTTCGGTGGGCACTGTGCGTTATTAAGCGGTTGCGGTCTCTAGAGTTCCTCGCGTAAATTGAGCTGGCAATTTTCAGGCTCTCAGGAAGCATTCAACTTGATTGTCGTATTGATTGTGTTAGGCATTAAAAGCTTAAGTGTGACAACACTGATGTTTTTAATGGGTTGAGAGGCGAGCAAAGTGTTTTATGGGCACTTGAGACTTGAGAGGGGGATACACTGGTTGTATGACACAGATTTTAGAAAAATAAGCCGTTTAATTATGAGCGTTAGTAAACATTTAAATAGATTTAAAACACATTTAAAATAAATTAGGGAAGTATAATGTGTAAAAGAAAGGGGTTTCTATAAAATCGCATTAATGCAGGAAAATATATCATTAAATAAAAAATAGGTAAATAAGTAGTTTCCCCTTATCGTAATTCATCATAAATCCATTAGCTAAAGTTGGGTGACCTTTGAGTGTCTCTATCGTTTAATCTAATTATGGCTTCATTAAATAAACCGTGTTTTTCGGGTTGTTTACAGGACATTAGAGTACAATGAAATAACTAAACACACACATCATGAACTTTGATTTTATCTGCACATCAGGTCACATTTCTATACACAACTTTAATTGGAAAAAATTACACCGCCAATCAAATGTTGGCCAGGACAAACAAATCGTTTGACCCTGAGTCCAAACTCTAAAAAGGCTCAATTACGCATGTCGAACATCTGTTGGCCGTCTAAAACAATTCCCTTGACGCACAAAATCGAGTGATGTGCTGACATAATGACACGTTCGAGATACCCGCCAACCGATTATTAATTTGGAAAATACCAAATGACTCGGTTGTGGCTAAATGGGTCGAAGTTTCCGTGCGAACTCATGTAATATTCATGGCAAGACGGAGAGGACATTGACCAGGCTCTTGTCGCGATGACATTTCCTTAACGCTACATTGGCTTTGCCAATAAAAATAAAACATACCAAAAACAAAGAGATGGAAAAGTGCCGACAGTAACAATAATCATTTCGCAAGAGGACGCAGTAAAGCAATCTGGGCTAGCGAAAAGGTCAAACCTAATGAAGCTCAAAGGCTTCTTCGTAGACTTTGCTCCGTGGCTGCTCATAAATAATTGTGCCCCCCGTTACGTCCTTCGAGTATACTGTGCCTCCCCTTTTTTCCCACTCCGCCTTAGTAGTAGCTGCCTCGTAAACTTTTGCAAAATGCAGCGCATAATTTGCTGCCAGAATCTTTCTGGGAACTCGGGAGCTGTCGACTTTATGCCACACCACACTCTCTCTGGTTCGAGGAGTGCAGTTTATTTTTGAAATACTCGGAGCCTGAAGGTCATCCTTGGTCCTGAATGTTGTCCTCTGCCCTCTGCCCTCTGCCATATGTCCTCCCACTAAAAATGCGCTCAGGCTTTGGGGAAACGTCACTTGAAATTGGGTTAACAATTTGTTAGCTTTTTGTTTTATTGCTGTCCCGGCTTTTTTCAGAGTATTGCAGAGTGGAAATTCAATTTCATTTGGGAATTTGGTTATGGTTGTAGAGGAGGTTATAAAGTGCCAAGATTCCTAGGGTAATAAAATGGCAATGAGAGGAATAAACTTTATGTTAGATCCTTTTTTTTACTTTCCAACTTCGTAATAAATTATGATTGGACTTTCGGTTATCATTTGGAATTATTATATATTTTTAATGCATGAATAAATCCTTTTAGATTATGATTTATTGTTTGATTTATTTATGGAAAGAAATATAAAAATTATTGATGATTTGATTATCTACTTTTTATATTTTTAAATATACTTCTATTCACACTAATATCGTAGTGCTTTATATGAATGTATTAAATTATATTCCCTTGACAGGATCTTTGATTTGTTCTTCGAAACAGATTATTTATTTTAGACGTACTTATACTAGTGAAATGAAAACAATTTTGAAAAACTTATTTCGTCACCTATTTGGTGACCAATAACTCCATCCATTTGACATCCTATTCTATCAGTCATACATACGATAAATGCCAGCCGAGCTGAATCAATCACCAGCAGGCATCGACCGAAACCATCATCATTTACATGATGTCGCCTCTCAATTGCCCTGCCAGGCTTTTCACTACTTTTCCCCGCCCATCTGCACAAGTTGGCAGTTAGTCAGCCAGTCAGTGCCAGGAATGACTAAACGAGATTGTCAGAGCCGTAAATGCTAGAGCAAGATACCGGGACTTTGGGGGCATTTTCAAACGCCAGAGACAAAGGCGGCAGTCAGGAGCAGAGACGACACATGTCACGGCACTTGAAGGCGAGCGAAGGAACACTGGCTCCTTGCCAGGATAAATATGTATTCCGTATTCCACTCTCAAATTGAATTATTCAGTCTCGTGATTTTACTTTAGGCCCCTCCCCGGCACCCCCTTGAGGTTTCGCACTAAAAGGAAATTGCCTATTTATTTATGAGTCGAAGCGGATTAGGACCCCAAAACGATGCCGGAACGGAAATTAATGATATTAATTTAAGTGTGGCCGGCCACGTTTCGTGATAGTCCGTCGCTATGCATCATAACTGAACGAAAAGTGTGGGAATTCCTTAACTAATCGTAGTCATAAATCTCCCGGCGATAAGGGTTGTTGCAGCACCCCGTTCAAAAGCACCCCACCGCTGTAGGACCTCGGCGAAAAACAGGAAAAGCTAAAGAAAAACCTGTTATTTGCACACAAACCCCATAAATTCGCGATCACGATCGTTATATCTCAGAACTGCAAATTCTGTCTCTCTTGGTGCGCATATGATTCCCAACTGCTACTAGCAGCTTTTGCTTGAGGTTCGCTCAGATTCCATCAGTCGGCCTTCCTTGTCTTGGGGAGCAGAAATGTTCAATGAACGTATAGTGAGGACATTGCTGCTGACACCAATGATATTACCCCCGTTCGCCGATCGCTAGCGATTGGAGTTCGGAATTTTTGGACCAGGTCCCCTTACTTTATAGGGGGCCGTCTTATTAATAAATACGAAAACTACATTTTCTCAGTTAATGAGTCAATATAGATGTTAAATTATTGGTTGCTGCAGTAGATCTAAATTGCAATGTCACGATTACGATTTGAATCGAAAGGAATTAAACTGTTTTAAAAAGCAGTATCAATTTCAATTTTTTGCATACATAATACATGCATTTTTAACAAATTTAATAATTAAAATCAAATCCATCTTAGACTGCATAATACATAATGCATAATGCATAATATTTCAAAATAATTTTTTCTTTTATGTTTTACACTATACTTACATAATAAAATACCGGCTTAAGGATCTTAAAATGCATTAATTTCTTTATTTGACATTACACTTTAAGGTATATTCTTGGTTTCTAACCTTGGACTGATTTTAAAATGTGTAGTATATAACATTTTCGTAATAAAGTGCGGCAATTTCACATGAATCTTAAAAAGAGCCATGCTGATGAAATCCTTTTTCTCTTTAAGCCACTTAATTATGACGATGTTCGCTTTTTCTTTTTACTTCTATAAAAGCGCAAAGGATAATAAACTAAAAATGTAAGGGGTATAGCCAGTTAAGTAAATATCTCCCTTGCTGCTGTTGCAAGCTTAAAGTTGCTTTTTGGTTTTACAACCCGAGTAGTGGAGTTTTTCGGCCAAGTATCCAAATGGGCCAGAGGGCGGCTCAAAAGGAACTCAAACCCAAAGAAAGTAAGGGCAAGAAATCGCAGCTTGGGCAACAATAAAGACGTTGACTATGCGATGCTCGTTAGCCGAAAAGTAGCTTCAAGTATATCTCATGTTTTTATGTGCACACAGGCGCACATATATCCTTTGTCTTATCCTTGTGTACCGCTTTTTTTTCTACCCGGTAAGAGTCTAAGAGTCGGTCGGGCATATTGATTGCCTCAATAAGAGAAGTGCCGGGCGGAGAGAGAGAGATGATGGTGCGCCCCAGATTGATGGAGTGGATTTGTGTGGTAATGCGTATGGAAATAAGAGTGGAAGTGGTAGGGAAATGATTGACAAGCGTTTGTGGTTTACTCGCTAAAAGCTCATTACATTCTGTTTTGCTTTTGTAATTTGATAGGTGTTTTGTGCTAAGAATACGGTTGATTAGTGGTTGATGTTAAACATTTAGTTACGCTTATGGATTGTCAACATATTGCCCTGCCTTCACATATTTTCAGTTATTAAAGGGAAGAGGAAATAATAGATTTAATACAGTTTCGTACAATACCATTAACCTAATTACAATCAAAGGACATTTTACATTCGACCATTACTAAATACTTAATAGGAACTCATGGCATTACTCCTCCTCACAAAGGTCCTCATATAGAATGCCCATTGCCTGCGGCTCGCTGATTCCTTTTAAATTGTAATTAAATTAAAATACATTTTCGATGACTCACTGCATCCGAATGGATATCTACGGAAAGCTCCTGAGCTCCACCATTCAAATCAGCTTATCGCACCCAACTGAATCGGACCGCGAACCGTGGCCCCGTCCGTGTTTTCAATTCCGTTCGGGTTTCCCGCTGTCCGGTTTTTTCCAGCGCATTCAGTTGGTCGTCCTGGTCGCATGTATCTATCTCTTTGCTGGATGCGAGTCCTGCGGATGTCGATGCGAATGCGAATGCGGATGCGGATGTGTATAAAGGATGTGTGGTAGCCAGTGCTTCCTCATTCTGTATCCTGTGCTGGAAAGTTGCTACTGCCAGTGCTGCTGTGTGCTGCTGTGAGTGCCTGGCACTGGTGTGTCATGCAAAGGGCCAAAAGTAAACGCACTTAAGCACACACTAACACCAGCAGCCAGGCTCAAACTCGAGCACACCCACTCGCACACACAGAGAGCTCACCCGTTGAAAACATTGTAAACTAAATGTTGTTTTATACACCACTCACTCACCCACACAGTCATAATTTACTCTGCTTGCTTTATGGGTGCTTTAGGGTGTGTGTTTGTAATCGTACCCCTTGGAGAAAGGATATGGGTGATTCTCTGAAAACAACAACCACGGCCAAAAAATTAAAAGTTCTCTAAAATTTTTTTTGTCAACATAGTAACTTTAGGAAGTGTTCCAATAGATCAAATTTTAAAGCCTTTAACGTATTCTAAAAAAGATTTCAAAATATTCGCATGCATTTTCGCGTAAATGCGATTTTTCATCATTTTGATGAAAAACATCATAAAAAAGAGCTTATTTTGTTTTGATAAATACACCTACAACAAAGGCATTATTCTTTAACTTTGGTTTCCTAACATCACAAGAAGAATGCAAAAAGTCGAAATGAAACAAATATATGCTCTTCTAATTTACTTTAACATAAAAAAACAACGTGCAAAGTATGATGGAACAAAGTGTCGCGTGCGACATGTCGCGTGCGACATCGATAAAAATTCAATTTAAAAAAAAACTACTTAGTATTTTAAGGTCAAACTAAAAATTTAATTAAGACAACATTATGCATTATACATTAAAATTAATTTCACTAAAATCTTTCATCAAGTTTTGCTGCAATCAGAGTTTGAACGGGTTTTTGAAAAAGTGACTTCTGTTTTTGTCGCGTGCGAATTCCACACATTTTGGTAAATTTCTAGAAAACGAAAAATTTTACCATATCGATCTTAACACCAATTATAGAGCTTACAAAGAGCTATAAGTTTCAAATTTTGTAAAATTAAAATAAAGTCTTGAAACATGTTTTTTTTCAGTTTGAATGCGTACAAATGTCGCGTGCGACATCAGAGAATTGCCCATATAATACTTTTATGTATAGTTTTGGCAAAGAAAAATATCCATAATATTATAATAAATTTATTTTAACTAATACTTTATTTTTTTATTGTAATGCATTTTAATATGTCGTAATTTTATTATTAAAAATTTTTTTAAATTGAAAAAATGTTCATTGATTTGTTGGTATGAATTATAAGATTTTCGATCCTTTTCGCTCTTCCTGGAAAGTGATAGCTTTCTGGGAGGGTAGGATTTAGCAGGTCAGTAGAGTTTTAAAAACCTTAAAAGTAGTCAAATTTTTCATTGCATACTTTAAAACACATTTTAAATGGTTTTATAGATAGCATTTCCTTTAAGAAATGAGTATTATCTTAGTCGATCAACCTAAACTTTGCGTTCTTGCTGGATTTTTTCGTGTCTTATTCATTCATTCACGCACTCAGTCCGACAGTGAGCTAGTCAGCGAAGGACTTTGGCTTTGCCGCTGCCGCTGCCGCTGCCATTGCCGCATTGCTCATACGCTCAGTGTGCTCTCAGTTATCCTTGCGCGCTGTCAAGGCATTGTTGTGGGCGCCCGGCGCCTGGCAGCTGCCGCCCGATCCCAATCGCCCGCGTGGCCATACGGTTAGTTAGTTAAAAAAATATTATTGTGAAAAATTAATTTAATCCTCGCATTTTTCGGTTGCGGTTGGTTCGAAGTGTCGTATTGTGAGTGCGCGTGAGTGAGTTCCCTCCTTTCAATTGGATGGCAATTCATTTAATTTCGCTTTTTTGCTGTCTGCCGTACTTTGATTTCGATTTATACTTTGTCGCTGCATTCCCCTGCGCGTAAATTGAATTTTCACACGTTTTTGTCCTGGCGTGTTTTTTCCTTCAAAGGAAGAGTGAGAGGGATGCGAGGCGGGCCATTAATTCACCAAAGTCATATAAAAAATTAAATTTTTTAGGGAACCCTCGACACAAATATAAATGTATACATTGGTAGAGGAAAAGAGCCTGTCCCACTGGCGGTTGCTCGGTTCCTGGGCCGAGAGCCCGGCCAAAACAAACAGACAAAAATCGATAAATTTCAGGAGTTATTTACAAAAGCTAAACGCTTTTTTTCCCCCGTGGTGTGTGTTGCCTTTATGTGTGTGTGTGTGTGTGTGTGTGTGCCGTCCATTGTGGCATTTCATTTCAATGGTCAGACCAAGGACGCGACTCTCAGGACATGGGTTCCTGCCTTGTCTGTCGTCATCAATGCTGCACACGACAGCCAACAAATCGAAGCGCATAAACCCGAAAAAAGTGTTGAATTTGTTCACCGATTTTGAAATTCCCTGAAATCCGAAGGGTTGATTAATCTAATCCGATTTAGGTAAAACCTACTAATTTACACTAAACTTGTTGAAATTTAGATAGAATGCCGACAAGTCAAATGCATACAAAACATCTAACAATTTAATTATTTATCATAATAAATTTTGTCATTATTGAAATCCTTTTGGAATTCCCCTTTCAATGAATAGCGTTTATTTACAGAAAGGGAAGAATCCACTCGCAGTCCCAAGTAGCCTGCAAAATCCAATCAAGCTATCAGCCCCTCTTACTTTCGATCTCCACCTCCATTTTCCAGAGTCCTTTCCTCCATTTCCTCGCGTTGTCATTTCATTCTTGTACATTTCCCCCTAGTATTTTATTTTTCCGCTATCTGGGAGCCTCAAAAAGGAAGATGCCGCGCTCGCATCTTCAGCTTGAGTGTGGCAATTATGTTTTTATTGTTTCTGTTGCCAAATTGTCTAGCAGAAATGGTGATAGCCTCCTTGGGCAGCGCTTGACTTGAACGGCGGATGCCGTCCAGCGCCAGAGGAGATTGGATGAGTTAAAGTCCCGGGAATCGAGAGTTAAATGTGCGCAACGAGAGGCACACAGATAATTAGATTTCGAGCATTGATTACGATTTATTTTTTTTAACGGATGGGAGAAGTCATTAAACTGATACCTATTAGCCTTATTTAAACATTATTTATTATAAGTAGTTGAAAAGAATTCCGTAAGCTGTTATCATCAAGCTTGGGTATGGCTTAAGGCGTCGGGTAGAAAATTAAATTTTCAATTAAGCAAACTTTTCAATGAAATTTCGCTCAATATTCAAACTGCATCCTTCGGTTGATGCTTTAATTGAGCCATCAAAGCAACGTTCTCCATTAGCTGTCCGCACAGTTGCAACATTTTCCAATAGTATTTATCGCAAAGTTTATATAATGCTTGTTGAGGCTTACACAAGGATTCAACTTTTGCTCCGTGCCTCCTGTACATTTCAAGACCAGGACCTGACCAGGCTGTGCCTGGTCAAAGCAGGGAAACTTCTTGTATGAGAGGGAAACTTGGCTCATTAAATTTTCATTGTTTTAATTTGCGCCACGTGAAAAGCTCCCATCTGGGGCAAGAGGGCAAATGGCAGGACGGGCATGGGTACTCCGTGGTCGAGAGTGCGGTCCGGTGGCTAGAGTTTTCCATGTCGACGTGCCTGGGCAGAGGAGATGTAGGCGCCATTGGTTTCTTCGGTTTCCAGAGTCAAAGTCGCCACGTTTTACGACTAATTTGGCTAATTTGAGAGCACAGGCTGCTGCTGGTAAAATCAATCTCAGTCAATTAGGCCAAACAAAAGGGCGTTTTTTCCTTTACAACTCCTAACATTAGTTCAACGGAGCATTGAAAAGTTGGTTTAATGTAAAACGAAAAAGAAAAGAAAATTCCTTTTTTGTCTATACAAATTACACTTTTAATTAAATTCTTTGGCTCGTCCTGCTGCCAAGTTCCGGGCTGAAATGGCTGCTTCTGCAGTTTGGCGTACTAATTAAAAACAGCGCAATGGAATGGCCGTTGGTTGTCCAGGCTGCACATTAAATGCTCTTCGGAAGACTTTTCAAATTTCAGACATTAAAAAATTCTTTCGATTTTGCTGCAATTACTTATTATATTTATAGCTTTAAATGCATATTCGAATTTACTTCGATAACTATAAATACATACTCGTAGACCTAATCAAAAATACATTTGCTTTCAATGTTATATGAACGTATTGAAAAATATTCATCTTTTTCATGTTATTCAAAATTGAGACAAATATTTAGTTATTAAATAGTCTTCTTTATGAAAAATGTCCCATGATATTGAGCCATCCCTTGTGGCGGTGAGAAATGTAAGAAATATCTTTATATAATTTATTGGTAGTAATTCATGTTCATTCATATCCCTATAATGACATAAAGAATGTGCCTGAAGCCGTTAACCAGACTAGGACTAATAACAAAACAATTGCAAAGATGGTTATTTCGTCGGAGTGTTGCCATGAGTACGGTAGAGCAATATTATGATCCACCTGATAAATCGGAGGGCGATAAGAAGCAGTATCGTGCTTTGAGTTTGACAAATGGACTTCGGGCCATGTTAATATCGGGTCCCAAGCCGGAAGAGATCCAGCAGGAGTCCAGTGAAGCCTCACTCGAGCCTTTTCAGGGTAAACTAGCGGCCTGTGCAGTCCTTGTGACGGTTGGATCCTTCAGTGAACCGCGGCAGTACCAGGGATTGGCCCATTTCCTGGAGCACATGGTATTCATGGGCTCTGAAAAGTACCCAGCTGAGAACGCTTTTGACGCATTTGTAACCAAGAGCGGGGGCTTCAGCAACGCTCATACTGAGAACGAACATACGTGCTTTTACTTTGAAGTGGAGGAAGCTCATCTCAACAAGGCCATGGACCTCTTTATGAATTTAATAAAAGCCCCACTGATGCTTATCAATTCAATGGAGCGCGAACGGTCGGCCCTTCAGTCGGAGTTCGAGCAGACCCACATGCGGGACGAGGTTCGCAGGGACCAGGTCTTTGCAAGCTTGGCCAATGAGGAGTATCCGCATGGTACCTTCAGCTGGGG
>VNJS01015622.1:0-19563 GCA_008042575.1 Drosophila watanabei
GCTGAAATGGTAGAGGTTTGGCTGGCAAATGGTCGTGAAAATAAAAGTATTTATGATTTTGTGCTGCAGCATATTATTAAAACATTAAAGGAAACATTAAACATGAAAAAATATCCCTGGTACCCAATGTCAGCTACGGTACATAAAATATTAGTACATGGGTCTCAGATCGTAGCCGCATCCCCCCTACCTCTTGGCTGTCTAGACCTTCGCATGCAAGGCAAAATAGTCGACTGAATACCATGACAGATGTTTTTTGTAGAGCACTCGATTCGTCGGATCCATTTGTTTCCAGCATTTACATCAACGATAGACTGCTTGCCAACAAAAAATACAACAGTTATCCAATAGAGGTTATTCACCTGTTAAGACAACCAAATGTCAATTTCTTAAATAATAATATTAATACAGATGATGCACATGATGATGGAGATGACTTAGACACAACTGAATTTACTAATGACTATTCTTTTGATTTGGATGTAGAAAATAATTAATTTAATAAATATATGTGATAAAAAAAATTAAATAAAATTAGCCGAAAACTTTCCTCATTATCTATTTTAGTTATTTTTTCATTTAAAATATTTATTTCTGATAAGAAACTAAAATCTAAGCCATGTAAAACTGAAAGCAATATCAATTGACAAACGGACGTATGAGTAATTTTGTTGTTTATAAGGGGAGGTAACGAAGGCGTGGCCCGATCGCAAACAATTTTTGCACAGGCTTTTTATATCCAACAACCATTAACTGTACCAAGTTTCAAGCGTATATCTCAATTTTTCTAATTACTGCACAAATTTTGGACTTTGGGACCAGTGTGCAGCCTAAGAACTACTTTACAATCCTCGCCATACTGCGTTCCAACGCATCCTGTTTCGAAATTCCGGGGGAGAAATCCGAGATAACGAGCTGAAAACCGTCACCTTCGGAGTCAATTGTGCTCCTTTCCTTGCACTCCGAGTCCTGCAACAGCTCGCAGACGACGAAGATAAGGAATATCCACTAACGAGTAACATTATTCGAAATTACATGTACATCGACGACGTCCTAGCCGGAGCAGACTCCAAAAGTTAAGCTCAGTTGGCAACTCGAGGTTCTAGAGAGCTAGACCAAGCCTTAAGTTCGGCGGGGTTCCAGCTAAGAAAGTGGACATCCAACAGCAAGGCTATTTTGACCAATATCCAGAGTGACCATCTCCTGCACACTGACTTCCTCGAGATTGACGCAGAGAGCACTGCAAAGACTCTGGGTGTGCCTTGGAAAGCGACGTCTGATGATTTCTTCTTTATTCCGCCTGACCTGCCTTCTGAAACGTCTTTTACCAAACGTCTGATCCTATCCCAAATTGCCAAACTGTTCGATCCCGCGGGCTGGCTCGCCCCGTTTATTGTCCAATCAAAAATGCTCATGCAAGACATTTGGCTCCAGGATTTAGGGTGGGACGACGCTCTTCCTCAAGAATTGTCTCAAAGGTGGACCGAATTTCTACAAAGCTATTCCGTACTCGATCAGATCCGCATTCCCCGTTGGGTCGCTTTCGGACCAAAACTGAAGATAGAGCATCATGGATTTTGTGACGCTTCGCAGAAAGCATATGGCGCTGGCATCTACGTGCGAGTGAAAGTTGGGCCCACGGTCATGGTGAAATTGCTCACGGCAAAGACGAGAGTGGCCCCTGTCCAGACTGTATCACTCCCCAGGCTAGAATTGTGCGGAGTCTTGTTACTTTCCGAAATGGCCACCGCTATTCTTCCAAAGATGCCAGCATCCGCTTCAGACCTATTCTGTTGGACTGACTCGACGATTGTTCTAGCATGGTTGAGCAAGCCAGCGTGTCACTGGACTACGTTCGTGGCAAGCAGGGTGACCAAGATTACTCAGTTCACCGAGGCCGAGAGATGGACACATGTCCGCTCCGAACATAACCCTGTAGATCTCCCTAGCAGAGGTATCGCTTCAAACCCTCGCTGACAGCCAATTTTGGGGCATGGCTGTGAGTGGCCCGCTCAAGGCGGAGACTCGCCTGTGACCAAGCTCGAGAGACGAGCACTTAGGGTTCATGTCGCGAAGGTCCCCCCAGAGGATATTCTCGAGCGGTTCTCCAAGCTCGACAGGGTATTCAAGTTTTCGCGTATGTTTGTCGCTTCATTCAACGCTCGCGAAAAATATAATTTACGTGTGAGGAGCAGCTGTCCAATCCACGATTCAACGCAGATACTTCGCGCTCGAGTATGCCTGCCTGAGCCAGTCCCAGTATCCAGTTCTGTTCAAAATATGAATCCCTTCCTTCATCTTCACGATATAATAAGAGCGTGTGGCCGAGTGACGGCCTCCGAGTCCCTCCAATATGACGAACGGCACCCGGTCATCCTTCCGTACAACTGTCATTTTGCTCGTCTTCTTGTTCATTTTACGCACCGAATAATTCTGCACGGCGGGAACCAGCTGATGGTACGTCTAGTCCGATCAAACCTCTGAATGCCAAGGGTCAAGAATTTGACTAAGTCCGTCATTTTCTCATGCAAGATGTGCGTGATCCATAAAAAGAAGCTACAAATCCTGCTCATGGGTGAATTTCCAAAGGAACGCAAGTCTTTTTCGCGACCATTCACATATACGGGCATGGACTGCCGGACTGTTCGATATTAAGAAGTACACCGGGCGAGCCTGTCTTATTATTAAGGGGTATGTGCTAGTGGCCATCCATCCATCCATCCATCCATCCATCCATCCAACGTCAGACCATACGACCGAAAAGTTTCTCGCAGCCTTCACTTTTTTGTATCCCGACGAGGGTACCCTCGGTAGGTCCAGTCGGACAACGGGAAGACCTTTGTTGGTGCTGCTGCTCTGCTCTCCCGCGACCTTCTTCAAGCTCTTAAGGAGTCTGTAACGAGCACTTATAGTCATCAACAGCTCATCTGGCAGTCCATTCCTCCGGGAGCTCCCCACATTGGAGGCTTGTGGGAAGCAGGCGTCAAGAGCTTTAAGACCATGTTCTATAAATCCACAGCCACGTGTAAATATACATTCGAGGCCTGTCTAAACTCGCGGCCTCTCGCGCCAATATCCGAGGACCCCGCCGATCTCCGGCATTAACGCCCGGCCACTTTCTCGTCGGAGGACCCCTCCTCACTACGGTTGAACCCGAGATAAAAGGGAATACCACGTCCATTCTAAATCGTCGATGCTGTTTTTCCCGGGTCCGATGGCCATGTCCGGGTGGCACGGCTCGCGGACTAATCAAACGCCCCATCGCAAAGGTGGTCCTTTTTCCGGTGGAACCGTATGCCTGACCGTCATGACCAGTCGCCAGTCGCCTCAAACGATTTATGTCGTAGTACTTGTCCGTAGTTCCAATTCGGCGTTCCAAGTCATAGTTCCAATTGGTTGTTATAATCAGTACTGATCCCAATATTTTTCTTCATCCTATTCCGCCAATTAGATCAGAACCGATGTCTACTCGTCCACGCAGCGCCATCGCATTGGAAAACAGACGTCTTCGAGGTATACACTCCTACCGTTGCCGAGTCTGTCACGGATTCCATCCTTTTCGAAAATGTCATCGATTCCTCCGGCTTAGTGTGGAGAAGAGGCTCCGCGCTGTACTCGCCAACCGATACTGCGCTAACTGTTTAACCCACGAGCACTCCGATGGATCCTGCCGCCAGGGTGATCGCTGCAAGGTGTGCAACCAGGATCATCACACGCTTCTGCATATCCGGGAACAGCCGATGCCTCGACGCCATTCGCGTCAGTCGACGTCTCATTCTCATCGTACAACGGCCGCTCCTCGGCACCCTTCCGCCGGTTCTGGACAATCTTCCGCCGCACCTCGGCACTCCCCCATCGCTCCTCGGAATGCGGCGGCCGCCTCGCATAGCTCTGGCGGACCACCGACGCACAGTAGCGCCTCTGGAACAAAAGCCATTGCAATAATAAAAAAAAGTCTATGTCGCAAAAACGATTTTAACCATACATAATCGACAGAGAATTTCCCAAGGATTAGGAATCTACAATAAAATTAATTTTAGGATTTTTTTTTTTTTTGTAGATGATATGAGCATTTAAAGTTGAAAAATATTTCAATTTTGGCATCATAGGAGAAAAAAATTGAAAATTGGTCCAATTTTAGGTAGCATTACTCAAAATGTAGATTACCTATCGTCATGTTTTTTTCTTTAAACGATAGATACATTCATTACCTATGAAATAAGCTGAAAAAAACGACACTTGGGCTTGGGCTTGCACAGGTAAATCGCTACCTTCCAGGTGTCCATTTTTTTCACTTTTTTCTGGCTAAAGTAGTCTATATCTTCTGAAGCCGATGAAAGCCACCGAGTACACTATAACTACGACTTTTGTGTATATTTTTTGGACCAAAATCAACTTTCATCGTCTGCGTCACGCTGCGTCTGCGGAAATGCAACGGCATAAACCAAAGCAACTCTGGGGTAAAATATACCAAAATACCAAAAAATCTGGTCTTACTTAAGCGCAAAAACGCTTATTAGGGTTAAAATTTTGAATTTGTTTATGTTTTTTTTTTGTATTGAATGAAAAATCTTTCCCTTACATTGGTTTTTTAATAATACTAATACAAAAAAGACAAAAAAAATTTTTTTACGGTCGGCCAAAAATTATTTTAAAAAAATTAAAATATTTTTGTTTGCATTCAAAATATTTTTATTTAAGCAAATACATAAAAATAAAGGTAAAAAATTAAAAAAAAAATATTTTTTAAAAATTGTCTTCATAGAAAAAAATCTATTTTTTCACTTTGATACCCTATAAAAAGGCGAATGGGGGGGCGTGGCACATTATTTACTACATATGTAAACTTTACAACAATTACTTGCCAGTCGCCGTTTAAATGATTTGAATATCTTATTTGGTTCAAAGGTTATGATTTTTGCAACCTAAAATGAGAAAACGCGCTACTGTGCGACGGCGCCATCACTCTCTTCGTCCTTCCAACTGCTCTGGTGCGGATTGATACTGGGACGCGAGTCTTCGACATCGCGGCGCTCATCGACCCGTGCACACCTACGAGTTGCTTCGACGCTTCGCTGGCTTCATGTGTCCGCCTGCCGACAACCAGCGTGGGTGTGGAACAGATCTGTTCGGTAACCGTAGGTTCCAAGACCAACGCCAACGTCCGGCTCGACCTGGTCTTCAAGGTTGATCCTCACGTGCGCATTCGCACTCCAATCCGGCAGCTAAGTGAAACCGTGCGGTCGTACTTCCAGGACATCACTTTAGCTGATGTTCTATTTCCACGCAACGATCTCGGTAGAGCTGGGTGCGGATGTGTATCCGAAGGTGATGCAGCGCGGCTTCCTGAAGATTCAGGATGGACTACCGGTAGCCCAAGGCACTAGGAAGGAAGCCAACCCCCTACAAACAGTAATGAATACCAAATATTTTTCCAACAGTTTCTTAATAGCTAGACATAACTTTACCTAAAGAAATAACAGTTTTGATAACCCTGTTATTAACTGTAGGATTACCAATTTCACTAATCGCAAGACTAACAATTTCAATAATCGCACGACTTATAAATTCACTAATCAGAAGACTACGGTTTTACTAACTGTCTCACTAACTGTTTTACTATTGCTTTTTCCACTTTTTCACTATCAAAAGGCTTAAGTGTCTAGATCCAGTATTAACTGGCAAGCCTCCATTAAAATTTGTCCAAGAACTATTTTATGACTCATAAAATCGTTTCGGACCACGTACAAAAAAACGACATTTTCTTTCTTTCTTTTTAATGTTACACAACATTTTTACAAACGTTTTCAATTGGCTTTTATTCAGCACGAAATAGTTTTTCGCAGCGGATTCTAAATGAGTTTGTAGATATGCTTCCTAATTTGGCCAATAAAATTGGACTCGCGATGTCTAAGCGGCATTTGTGATTAAAGTTGTTTTAGAGCTATTGTGGAAAAAAAAATCTTTACATGCCTTATACAATTGTTGGTGTTTGAGCTCTTGCGCTGCTGGTAGTTCGACGAAGTGTCCAAGCGTGCCACAGGCATAGCAGAAACCAGTCTCCCTTTTTTGGCTTGGCGAAATGTTCTTTGGAATTGTAATTGGCACAACGCAAATCCTTATTGGCTGCAAATGCTCCAGAAAGGTGCTTTGTTGAACTTTCTCCTGTCTTGCGCTCTGGCAAACAAACTTCCGAGAAAGCCCGCAAAATCTATAAATGTCTCGGAGAAGCACTGTGGTTATGACGTTCTCTAGAAGCTTCTCCAAATCGATGTTAATGTCGTCAGCTAGCATAACCTTTTCCTCAAGCAGCAAACTTCTTTTTTGAACGCTATAGACGCCCTTGGAATGCGCTCCTCAGCTGTGCTTTGGACATTTTAACACCAAACGTCATAATTAACTGCTCGCAAAGGTGATCGGCTGGCTCCAGAATACGCGTGGCGTTTACTTGCCAAAGTAAGCGATTCTGCTGGAGATTCAAGAAGATTGTTTACATTTGTATTATGGCGTTAATCATCACTGCCAGCGGTCTGCTTTTCCAAATTGGAACTGCCTGCACCAATTTTATTGACGGGGTTGGTTACTTTGGTGCTGTTAACTTTAACAGCCTCTTTGTTATAGCCAATGTTAATGTCGTCGATTTCTTAGTGAATCCTCTGCGATACTGTCATGCTTGCATTTACTTCGTCTCGACTTTTCTGTAGGGAGGCTTTTTCGACATTCACAAGCGATACCTGGTCAAAATCGAATTTATCCGGGGTATTCGACGTCATTGATTGCGCGTCGAACGATATCGCTCGCGTGTCTCCACCTCACGGTTTTTGTTGTGTCAGCGGAGATGCAGCTTCATCCACATCCTCCACTGATTTTGCTGCCGATTCGTTTAGTGGCTAATCCTAGCCAGCCGAAGTTTTGGCTTGTGGATCGCTTGTGAAAGCACTGTGAATTGATTGAACCGTCAGGTTTGGTGGTTACTGAACACTTCTGATGTTGTAAACTTTATTATTCAAAGTAAACTTTAATATATATATTTTTTATTTCAACCTCCCCCCTCCAGCACAAGCAACCGAATGACGCAAGTTCGTTTCACTTATGCTCTTTTCGATATATGTGTATGTAGGTTTACATTCGTTTTCTCAGGGTAATGTATAAGTTAGACATAGATGACAGTTTTTTTGTTAAATCTAACGGGGAATTGATCTTCTGCTTCTTTTCAATGGCCTTCAACAGCTCATGATTTATATGTATAATCAGGGGATTCCCTATACGACAAAATGACTGAATTACTGAAAATATTGATTATAGTTAGCCGAGATTTTCAGCCGAATAGATCACAATCAGAAAATGCCAAATAATAGAAAGAACAATGCTTTAGATTGCTTGACAGACACCAGACACAGACACCAAGGCTATGTCAATGGTCTGCGGGTGGGTATTTGCTTGCCACACTGCCTTTTCAGAAATTCAGTCAGCATTTTGTCGTCGGGGCCTGGTCCCAAAATTTCCCAAAGAAAATTATGATAAAAAGATGGGGTTTGTTGGAGTGTAAAGTAAAATAGCGTCGTCTCGCTTCGGGCTTTATTTCGAGAATGTCTTCACAGAATATATGGCGGCTTCGTTACTGCCTCGGTACCGGGTAAAAGCGGTACATTCTTGAATAGTGCTGACCACCTGGAGTGATTGCTGACCCTGGCTTGTTCAGCATGAACAAGGATCAATGGCGGCATGTCGACGAAAAAGTGAAGTTTTGAAAACAAAAGTTTAGTTTTTGCACTTTTTTCTTCACTAATTATTTATTTTTTTTTTAAATAAATTTTTTATATTTTTGGCTGGATGTACATTAGATGGTTGGTAGTCCATTTGTTAAAACAATCTCTATAAAACATTAATTCTAGCGTCTTCAATTAGTCCTA
This sequence comes from Drosophila watanabei, assembly GCA_008042575.1. Classification (NCBI taxonomy): domain Eukaryota; kingdom Metazoa; phylum Arthropoda; class Insecta; order Diptera; family Drosophilidae; genus Drosophila; species Drosophila watanabei. The sequence continues at coordinate 7,914 of VNJS01015622.1, forward strand.
TAAGATCCGAAAACGTGATTTTGAGAAAAACACGTTTAAAGTTTTGGGTATAACAAGGCCGGTGAGCAACACTGCTCTATGTATTGGCCTGTAACTTTTGTAATTTTTCAGTTTTTGATTTAAAAAACAAAATATATATATATATATTTATAAAATAAATAATAAATAAAAATAAAAAAGAACCTGTCTTAATATCCTTCAATGCCTTTTACTCATCCCAGACGATAAATTTAAACTGTTTCAGCACTATGTTGCACACGGTATCAGGGTTAGTTTAAGTATTTAGTGGAAGCTTAAATGCTGGATGAGCCGTTCTACTTCACATGCTTCTTGCTCTTACAGTACTATGGCTCAAATTCGACCCATTTCCGTTTTCTTGGCATTGTAATGCTAGGCGTAGGAATGAGGCGAATGTTAAGGCTATGCTTACCTGTTTGCGTTGTTATTTAGGAGTTTTGCATCTGTTGCGAAACGTCTTAATGGCTTTGTTCGCAAACTGCTTATATGAACATAAACAAATACAAAATCTCTTTATAGACAGACAGCGGTATCCTAATCACTGGGGAGTAAAAAAAATAATATTAGCCGCTTCTCACAGCTACTGAATATAGAATTTGTTCGACGAACAAGTTGTCAAAAAAGAATGTCATTTTCCCAAATCTTTATCTCTACATTTTTCAACGAGCCCAACTGGTCAGCGGACATATTTAATAACTAAATAAAAAGTAAAAAGAGCAAGCGTCTTAGGACACACATCTTTATCTCTTACAGAAGCTTATAGAAACAGTTCCTTGTGATCTCAAGAATTTTCTAAGAACGGGCAGCGAAGCCTACAAACATCTAATAAAAATGATTACTCCAGCAATTAAACGGCAAGACACCGTTTTGGGGGGAAGGAATCATAACAAATAATTGAATTGACAGCAAATTCACTTTTTTCTTCACCGAGTCAATAGTTGCTTCTTCATAAACCTTTTTTAATTTTGTTAAGAGTTTGCAGGCAAAAGACACGTACAATGTTTTTCCAAATGATGTTTGGTTCAGTTTTGCCATCCATTATCCAACATTTTGATCCATTTTTGACTACAGAGATACAAAATTTTAAATCTTTTAAAACACAATGTGTACCCAAACATTACCACCAACGACAAAAATTTTGTCGAACACATGTTCTTCGAACAAACAAGAGTGCCTGGTTTTAGCCAGAAAATATATATTGAAATAAATAGAGCTGTAATGTTTTTTGCTTTGCCAGTAATTGCAGGCTACCGACAGTAAAAGTAAAAAGGAAAGCTCTGACGGGCTGGAAGTGCAAAGAGAGAGTAAGAGTACGAGAGATCGGTGAGTTTTGTGAACTTGAGTGATATTGCCTTTTTCAGAAATTCCAAAAAAATTAATTTCACACAAAATATTAAATGACAAAATGAGAACTTCCACCATTACCTTTCACACTAGGTATGGAGGAGTAGAGCGGAAGACTATAGTAAAGTGTAGAGACAGAGAGAGAGAGAGAGAGATAGAAAAAGAGAGCCAATGGGAGAGAAATACGTATCACGATAGCGTGAAAGGTATTTTGCTTAAAAACCTTTAGCGTTTAGTCGGGGCTATGCAAAAAAAGGCAACGCGAAGGGAGGACAATTTCATTGGTCGTGTAGCCTTTTCTAAAAGCTTTCGGATTGATGAAAAAGCATTCCGTGATTCTGCCATATAATTTTGAAAGTACATAAATTGTGAAGTTTAGATATAAGCATATCCATATCCGGTGTGATGTTGGGATGCGAACTTAGTGAAAGAACTCACATACTTATCAATTTAAGGCAGTTGGTTTTCTGCGACGTCAGCTTGTAAGAGTATTAGGCTATTTCAGGGCTATAAATAGGTGTTATTAAAACAGGCGATTGGTCTAAATCCTTAAAGCCTGAAACTCTGAACTCTAAAAATAAAAACATTCTTATTTCTTAGAAGCTAAAATAAAATTAGAAAAAATAAATACAATCTTAGTTTATATGCTCACATATAAAAAATTTTAATGTTACTTTAATTTTAATCAATATCTTAATTTCTAATCTTTGATAAACACAAGGTTATACAAGCTTGATTTAAAATTGATTGTTTTATATTGGTTTAAGACAGATTTATAGAAATAATTATTAGTTTTTACTGAAGCAAAGAGTGCTTAAAAACCAGGCCAAGAACTTCATTTGTGTGAGTAATACCGTAAAGTGCCGCGGGCGCTTGTCGACTCAACTCGAATGTTTAAGCATCGCTGTGTTCATTTGTTGACCTGCGAGTAGGGCCTGTGAGAAGCACTCATTTTAACTTATTAAAAGCTCCAATTAAAATCATCATAGCCTCTGCTCGTTGTTACATCAATATTGAGAACTGATTTATCTGAAATGAAGAAATAAAGATATACATAAAATATTAGTAATTAACTAAGCAATTTTTATATTTTTTTTAAATGAGCATATATTTGTCAAGAAACTTTGGCTGGTAAAAATACATCAGCTCAACCCTCAACGAGGGCGCCGGCTGGGAATGGGCACTGTAATACCCCGTGTAACGGGTTGTGGATTGGCACGTTCTTCGTCCCGGGTAATACAGTGCATAGCTAAGGTTACGGTTTAAATTCTTTTGTCCAAAGAGCAGGATGAAAAAAACCATTAGTCATGGTTGGAGGCGGTAGGCATAAAACTACCGTGGGTGGTCTCCCAAAATATACACTAGTCTCGAGAGAACGAAGGATAAAACGGGTGTCAGCCCAAACGTTGGTGACCGCTACCAACGGCGGGCACAGAGAGGAGCAATCCCCTTTGCGTGTCGCCAGCGATAGCACCTCTGATTTGACGGTAGCTTGCGAAGAACATAAACCGTGCACATAAGACAGCCAAGCGGCGATAAGATCCTTGCAATCGTCAGCGGTCAGTTCCAAAAATGTAATGGCAGGCCGGGAGGCACTAGATATCCTTAGCACGACTAAGTCAGTGACGATCAGAGCCAATTGAAAAAAATTAAATGAATCCGAGGCAACCGAAACCTTGAAGAATTTCATTTTTAAATGTTCGGCTTTTACGAGTGCAAGAATAAGATACCTGGGCGTTCCGGTACTGGGAGATGCCTCCAAGAGGAAGCCAGGCGAACTACTAGCTTTCGCGAAAAACACCTTGATCCTCAAGGACCTTAAAAACCACGTAAATTTCTCTAGGTCTATCCATAAATTCCCTGAACAACTAAGGGCAATAATTGCCTATGCGTGGCCCCCAGAGAACCGTCGGGAATAACCTTCTCTAACATATGGCACCTATATGTTTTAGTCATTCAATTTTGACGTTTCTTTCAGATAGCTTCAAAACTGAGGGACTAGTTTGCGTAGAAACGGAAAGAAAGACAAACGGACATAGCTAGATCAACTCGACTGTTGATGCTGATCAAGAATATATATACTTTATCGGTTCGGAAAGGACACCTTCACTGCAAGGGGATAAGAATAGTAAATTTATGTTTAAGCCTTGTACTAACTAACATAATATAAAAACTTTCCACCTCCAAAACTTTTAATAGAAAAAGTGCCTTGAAAAGAGATGTTTTGACATAAGCTAAATCGTGCGAGCGAAAACTTTTAATTTCAACACTAAGGGCTCTGATTTTCTTATCAAAATAAAATAAGGATTTGCCAATAAAAGGCTTCGCTCAGCCGAGAGCGCCAATAAAGATGCATTGGGGAGTAAGCGGCAACGCGGTTCTAAGGAGGCGGGCCCTCTCCCACAAGCGAAGAAGTCCAACAAAAGAATCGCGAAAGATGGTGAGGTGACCAAAACACATATGATCGTGGATCCTTGACTAAAGCGAAGAGAACAGGAAAATGACTGAGTCGCGGTGGAAGACGTGTAATGCGCGGCTCGGATAGAAGAAGAGCTCCCATCGACGGTGCCAGGATGCACCAGCGGCAGGCATGTGCCGGGATTTTAAAACAACAGCATTAATGGAATCTAATGATTGGAAAACAGGTCAGGACCATGCTCAACACTTCAATATCTACACCGACAGCTGAAAAATAAAAAAGGAATAGGAGCGGGATATACTGTACAAGTCAACACGGTTAATGAGTAGCACATAAGTCGATATATTTTTAAGTAAATTTTGTATCACCATTATGTTTTTATATGCAGATTCAGCATAAACACCTTTAGGGGCACCAGGCACGCCCATTGGTTTTCTCGGTATGGTGAGATATGCAGTTTCTCCTAGTGTCAGCACTTTGCCTGATGAGCGGTCGGCTTGCCGGTCGCATTTAGCTTTTGTTACGATAGGAAAGTTTGATTTCTATTTCAATAAAGAGCACAAGCTCAAGAATTCTCACTCCAGCCTAAGCTCTACTCATTTTATTGAATTGATTACCCCGCCTTATGGGCAGGTAATAACGGATAAGGTTATCCCTTCATATTTGGAAAATATATTACGACGGCTAAAGACGTCATGACTTCCTCTCTTGCTGACTGCGGCATGAATACCCTGGGAGAATTAAAATTAGAAGAAACATAATTGGCACCCAAAACACAAAACTCACAATCTGTAAGTGGGCTGTCCAAAGTTAATACAGCTTCAAGGTCACATACTGGGAAAAAATATATATATTCCTCAAATTATTTACCCAATTTACCCAATAAAAAATTGTTCAACATATAAAATTTAAATTAAGTGCGATTGTAAAGGTACTCATATATAAAAGTGGATTAATAATCAGCCGTCCCTGAAAATTTTGTTTTCGTTTTTGGACGCCTAGTCCCGGTTGTGAATATAAATATATAAATAACGTGAGCCAAATAACTTTCTGTTGAATTAGAATATTCGGCCTCCCAATAGCTGGTGTTTAGTGTTACTCTTTAAGTGGCCAGCCAGCCAATCACAGGCAGATATAAATATACACACTATGACCGCGGCCCAAGTCGAAGCATTAATTCGGCCCGCATTGACTGGACAAGAAAAGAGGTTTAGAGCCGAGTTTGAGGGTCCAATAAATTAATCGACAGTTTCAAAATTTGCGTGTGGAAGCGCCGGAGGTAGAGTCCTACCAGAGGGTAGCTGTAGAGCCCGGAGCATGACAGTGCGACGTTCCACTACACATAGTGAAGTCAATTCCAGATTTTACTGGTATATAAGACGAATACGTGGCATGGAGGCAATCTGCCACAGATTCCTACGAGTTATTCGAAACATCCGGGCAGCAGCGCGCATTACCATGCCGTTACTTTATTGGAAACAAAAATAAAAGGACCAGCGCGAGCGCTGCTAGTCTCGTACAACACAATGCTCAATTTTGAAGCCATTTTGACTAGATTAGGATGCTCTTATGCAGATAAGACATCCTTGCGGTCCGTCAGGTATAATGAAAATTAAACCTGGTTACTAGCCAAATTGTCATGACTCACGACGACGAAAAAACCACCACTCAATACTAGGGTTAGGGCTGACGCTCAGCACGTAATTATTCCGGGTCTTCAAAAAGGGCTGTTGTTTTCCCAGCACAGCTCTAGCATTAGCTAGAGAGGCAGAGGCAAGCATTGAACGAAGCGCGTTCGCGGCCACATATGCCAAGGCGGTCGAGTAAAGAAATCAAAATACTGATTTTCACAAGGGCCAATACCGCGCGCCTGAGAAACAAGGCTAAAATTTCGGTACCGACCGTGGCCAAAAAAAATCGTGTTTATTTCAAATAGCCTAATAAGAATCACAACAACAACAAACAAGACACCTGGGTAGATCGGGGTAAACAAAATCAGTCCCCAGAACCAATGGACATAGTTCCATCATCCTCTAAGTTTAGACATTTACTAACTTAAGGCAGGGAAGTAAAAAATAATTCCAAAACTCGCATACCCCAAAAAGACCAAACGCGCCAGCGGGTTCATAATGTTGAGCAAGACGCTAACGCGGAAGAAACTCAAAATTATGAAATCGCGGCCGTAGCCGCATTGACTGAAATTAAAAATGACAGCGACTCACTTGATTCCAATGACTTCGTCAATATTTTAGAAGAAGGACTATATAAATCCTCATAGACGCCGGAGCGGCAAAGAATTATGTAACAACCGTAAAGGAGCTGAAGAAGATTATGCTTGGCGACTCCCCATTAACTGTGACTTCCATTTATGGCTCCAGTAAGGTAAAGGAAAACTGCTTAATGCACATATTTGGCCTAAGGGCTCATTTTTTTTTTATTTGATACCATTAATACGTATGATGTCATATTAGGTTTTGACTAGCTAGCGCAGGCCGAAGCGACACAAGAATTACAAAACAGCGAAATCAGGTATGGAAAAGTATCTGAACTGCTCAAATACCACGAATGCGATAATGTAAACTTCATCGATGACTTAATTGTCCCAAACTCAGTAAAAGCTAAATTAAAAAAAAAATCCTTAAGAGGAAACAAATGTTTTCGCCCTCTAACGAGACGCTTTCATTTAACACCTTGGTTGTTGCTAAAATTCGTACGGAGAGTAACGAACCCGTATATTGCAAGCTATATCCTTATCAAATAGGAGCAGCGGATTTTGTTAACACAGAAATCCAACAGGTGTTAAGGGATGGCATTATCCGGCCTTCTGGATCGCCTTCCATAGCCCAATATCCACGGCAGTAAGAAAATAAGATTGGTGATCCAACTGAATGAAACAGGAAACTGAATGAACGAACCACCACCGACCGTTACCCTACGCCAAGCATTTCTAGGATTTTAGCGAACTTAGGAAAGGCAACATTATTTACTACCACAGACTTAAAATCTGGGTACCACCAGATTAATCTGGCCGAAAAAGACAGCGAAAGAACGGCTTTCTCCATAAACAGAGGAAAATATGAATTTTACCGTTTTATCCTATGGAATAAAAAATGCAGGAAGCATTTTCCATAGGGCGATTGACAATGTGTTATGCAAACAAATAGGAAAAATATGTTACGCCTATGTAGACAACGTGATAATTTTCTCCAAAGATGCAAATGACCACGTAATGCACATTGATACACTGCTGAAACGCCTGTGCGAAGCCAGCATAAGAGTGGCACCAGAAAAAACGAAAATCTCCAAGGAATGTGCTCAATTTGTAGGATTTATTGTAACCTTTAACGGAGCCAAAACGGACCCAGAAAACGTAAAAAAACCATTCAATAGTACACTAACAAAAAAAAAATTAAATTAGTCTGAAGTCTTTTCTAGGACTGGCTAGCTACTACAGAAATTTTTGCCAAAGACTTTGCTACCAGAGCCAGACCACTGACCGCCCTACTTAAGGGAGAGAATGGCACTGTCAACAAACACAACAAAAAGGTTGCCATTAATTTTAATGAGACCCAACGCAGAGCGTTCGAGCGCCTTCGAGACATTTTATCATCCATGGATGTCATACTAACGTACCCGGACTTTAAACTTCCTTTTGATTTGACCACCGCGCCTTAGCAAGCGGTATCGGTGCGGTACTGTCCTATATTAGAATTGGTCAATTTCTTCCCAAATATTAAATCTATGAGCTGCAATAATATGGCATCCTTTAATTCGGAGACCAAAAAAATTAATATGACATTATCATTGATTTATGAGGTGTAGATCAACCACTACAAATCTCCTGGAAATTACCTCATTTGTTATTAGAGGTCTCCAACGCAACCTTCAAACCGATGTGATTTACATGGACTTTAGTAAAGCCTTTGACTCGGTTAACCATTCTCTTCTTGTAAGGGAAATCGACTTAATTGGGTTTTCTGTTGATCTACTTAAATAGATTTTGAGTTATTTGTCTCACAGAACTCAAAAGGTTCTGTTTAAAAATTCTCTCTCCAAATTCCTCAGTGTCACATCTGGCGTCCCATCTTGGCCCACTGCTATTTACATTGATCACCAATGACATTCCGCTAGTTTTAACCAACTCTCGTGTGCTTATGTACGCTGACAATGTTAAACTATGCCTGCAGTATAAGGACAGCTCTGGCCAGTTGGATATACAATCGGATCTTAACAATTTTCAGGCATTGTGTCGTGCTAAACTGATGACATTTTCACGTATCACTCCCCAGTATGCCACTTATAAGCTTAATGATTGTTCTTTGGAAAGAATAACTCCTGTCGATGATCTAGGAGTCCGCCTTGATCCTAAACTTTCGTTCTCTGAACATATTTCCTGCATGGTTAATAAAGCCTGAGGCGTGCTTGGGTTTATAAAAAGATGGTCGAAGGAATTCGATCCCACTTATGTAACTAAGAGTCTTTTCACCTCACTAGTTCGGCCCATTTTGGAATATGGTTTTTGCGTTTGGAGTCCCAGTTTTGGAGTCCATATTAACCGCATTGAGTTCGTCCAAAAAAAATAGTTTGCTGTTCGCCCTACGTGGCTTTTCCTGGGCTTACGACCTGAGATTACCGTCTTACTCTAGTTCTTAGTTTTTGGTCACTGTAAGAGGAAATTTGAAGTGCATGAACAATTTGGGGTTTGTTGAAAGTGATAGTCTTCCTAAACTTAAAGCCGTATTGCTTGTAGAATTACTTCGTATGTAGTATGTAGTATCTTAGTAAAATATAACTTTCCTCGTGCTTTCTTTTACTATCTTTCTTACGCGTCTATCTAGAACGCGTTCGTGCCGTACGTCACACGGCTCCTCCCCTCGGCCGGTTGGGCGGGAGGTGTGATTCGTTGGGACTCAAGCGTTAAAAAAAATAAATAAAAAAATTGCAACCCAAATATGCTTTGCACTCAGCCAACGACGCTCAGAGATGGGCAATAAAAAAAAAATATCGAAAAGGCGCGGAAAGCCCGTTCAATTTTGTATACTTCAGTTTCATGCATCTCACACTTAAGTATATTTTCCCTATCATTTGAACAGTAGATTTAATCTTTCGATTTCGCACAGGATCGCCGTAACTCTATTCATAACGTTAGCGATAGTTAACGCCAGGACTACTCTCACTCCCAATACACACTCTCACTCCCACTGTCAACAAACACATGTCAAAAAAGATTGCGAGCTTAATTACGCAACAAACGAAAGATATTTATTAGCAATTGTTTGGGCAATAGGAAAGTTTTAAAATTACCTAAGAAATCCGAATTTTTACGGACAATCAACTTCTTACTTTCGCTGTATCTGAGCGAAATACAAATGCAAACATTAAACGATGGAAAGCGTTCATTGAAGCACACAATGCCATTGTGTTTTACAAACCTGGAAAAGAATATTTAGTAGTCGACGCTCTCTCCGACAAAATATTAACGCTATGCAAAACGAACCCCAATCTGACGTAGACACCATGCACAGTGAAATTCCGTTGACCTACACGGTCGAATCTACCGATAAACCCTTAGACTGCTACAGGAATCACGTACTAATGGAAGAATCAAACCAGCCTTTACGGCGTATTTTATAGTTTTTACGAATCACGATTCATATTAATGATCATTAATACATATAATAAAACAAACGAATTAACAGAAGCCATTAACAAAATCATTAAGCAAAAACAAAATAATATGGTTGACCCTCCAGACTTGTAAGAGGTCCTTTTTGCCAGAAATATAATACTAATATCCGAAATTCAAAATTGTATGCTTACAATTAGACTTGCTAAAGCCAACATTATAAGCCCAGCAATGTTGTACCACATCGATTTAAAGACTATATTATTTGATCACCCCACAGAAGTCCCAATCATAAGCCTAATAGAGGCATCTAACATAAAAGTCTTTCAGTCCGATAGCATTGCATATCCTTATATTAAAGCTACTGGTAAAAAGATCACAATTTTAGCCGTATCCCACCACAACATTATTCTGCACCTGAAGGAAAATCAGTAGTAGTCACCGATTGCGTACCAACAACTTACGCATCGTTTTGCAAGCTGGCAGTCCACGATACTTGTAATCGAGGTATAAACGCGGGAAGCACTGCACTATGCGAAGTACAGGCCAGCAAATGGCTGGCCATCACAATGGTTGACGATGGATTAATTATAATCAACGGGTGCACAGCTAAAATCAGAACTGAAGATGGTCCCGAAGTAGCTACTAACAGCTCACATCTTATAACGTTCAAGCGAGGGGCTTTCATCAATGGCACTAAATACTCAAACCAACGTAAAGTTATACCAAAAATACCAGGCATGGCGGCATCCCCGTTACTAAATATTATCGGCCATGATGCCACTTCTCCAAAGAATTAAAATTAAGTCGTCTGGAACTACTAACACCTGGTTCGCGGTCGGCGTGGAAGTCAGCGTCTTCATTAACTGATCTATCCTACTCCTCATGATGCTGAGGATGAGACGAGATACACGGGATATCCAACAAGTCATCGACAAGTTCCAGATGGCCGAGGACGGTCATAGTTATAGGGGGAGAATAGTTAACACGGTTAATGCGTAGCAACATAAGTCGATATATTTTTAGGTAATCTGGTAAGATGAGAAAGTTTGAACCTACGCTGTACTCATTTAATTGAATTGATTACTTCGACTTAAGGGCAGATAATGACGGAGAATGTTCTCTTTACATATTTGGAAGGTATATTACGAAGGGCCCTCTTTTGCTAACTGCGGCGTGGGATACCCAGGGACATTAAAACTTAATTTACAGACCCTGAAATGAGACTGTTGCATAAGCCCAAGCCAATGCAGCGTATTTCAAGCGGAAGTCTTCGCCGTCAGCAAAACGGTAGAGCTTGCGCAGAGCAGAAACCGTCCAGATGAGGCTTCAATTTGTTCGTAGACAGTCAAGTGGCATTAAGATCCATGCAATCGTCAGCGGTCAGTTCAAAAAAAGAACAGCGTAGTAGTAGATTGGGATTTTATTAAAAAATCTATTTGGTGTTAATTAATGTTGCCGTTCACTGTGCGTGTGAATTCAGTATTTCTGTGTTGATTTGTGCTGATTGAGTTTGTTTTTGCATATTTTGCATTCCCTTTTGTGCGTTCTTTATTTAGCCGTTGCGTCGTCGCAACAGCTAAACATTTGAAAGCTTTCTTACACCTCTCTCTCGCTCTCTGTGTACGGCTCCACTCCTTAGCTTATCTTATCTTTTTTCATCCTTTCTCTCGCTCTTACTCTCTTTAACTTTACCGTACAGTGATAAGTCCTGTCTGATTTGTTAAAGCCTGCATTAAGGTAAATTCATCCGCGAATATGAAAGGGAAATAAGGTATTTTATGCGGCAAACCAGGAGCGCTTATTAAGAGCTATCGTAAAACTAGTGATATCAGCTTGGCGCTGAATACACGATTCAATAGCCATACTTTATTCAATGAGTCTCCTAGGCGCAAGAAAACCGCAGATGGAGTGCAGAAAGCAGCCGGACCCCAACAAATGACCGTGGCCAGTCAACAGAAGCCTCCCCCGGTACACCGACCTCTGGATTAACTCCAAGAACCCAAAGATCGAGTGCTAAGAATGATTCAGCATCCGAAGGTACCACGGGAGTGACCGAGCCCCGACATCCGTTATGTCCCCTGAGCGTTCCCAGATATTGACACTTCACAGTCCCGATAATTTACTACCTCAGGGAATCGGGTTTACCGGCAGATCTCGGCAATGCAGCTTTTCAGTCTGCATTGTTGAAGCCTTTATAGCAGTACCACCTATGAAGCAAATATTCGTTTCGCGGCTCTCCC
>VNJS01015624.1:0-25808 GCA_008042575.1 Drosophila watanabei
GGTGTAAGGAAGCCCAGGGAACCCAAATGGAAGGCCATCACCGGCGGCACCGATTGCTGGAAGAGCAGGGAGGCGTACAACAAGGTGCCATCGCCGCCAAGACAGACAATGAAGTCAATGCGATCGGTCAGGTCATCGCGGCCATCTCTGGAGAATATAGAATCAAACGTCATACGTTTTCTTATTTTTACAATTTTAAACTCACTTGAAGGTGACCAGCATATTACGGATGGCCTTGAAGCGCGCGTCCTCGTTGAGCTGGGCATCCTCCAGCACCGCCGACTCCACCCACACCACCATGTTCTTCTCCTGGACCAGCCAGTCCACCAGCTGGACGAATGGCGCCAGCACAGAGGCATCGCTCACCTTCTTGATCACCAGGACAGTGAGTGGAGGCTTGTACCAAGTGAGGCGCTGACTGGCTGGATCCTGGATCTGCATCACCATGGCGGAGTTCTTCATAATGCGGCCACAAGGCCCGAATTGCTGCACAGGCGAGGGGGCATTCAGGCTGCGAGTGCGCCTGAAAGGGAGAGAGAATTTATAGAAAATTAAATACGATTGAATGGGAGTTAACATAACCGCAGACCTTAGCACATGATTTTTGTTCTTAGATATTACAACTGGCTCCTCCGATTTAATGCAATTATTGTTGCAATCACTCAAATCCTCCCACTTTAAATTGTTAAACTCCTCGATGCTCAAGGAGCTGTGCAGCGGAAATTGAGCAGCCGCCGGCGGCTGAGGGGGTCGCAAGGGAAACATTGTTAAATGTATTTTCAAGGTTCGCTAGAAGGTTTCCCCAAAAAGTAAGTTGTGTGCTCTCTCTGCTTTATCAAGTTTCAGACTAACTTCAGGTAACTGTAAGTCATCTGGCATGCAAATGGCGACACTGGCGGACAAGGAGAAGAGCATGTGAGAGATCGAATATGCATCGATTTCAAGGGAATCGAATTGATCGTCTTCTTTTCCTGCTTGCATTCGTACACTGAGAAGAAGTACTTGTAAGTTGTTACCCATTTCTTTAAGCAATCATGCTGTGATATAAAAATCTAATATTAAAAAGCATAAAACTACCTAAAGATTTATATTTAGTTTGAAATTCTTCTATGCTTTTTATAACATATGTGTCGCAGTGCATTTAAAAGTGCAACCTCCGTATTTGAATTACAAATTCCCACACCAAGCTTATCTATAGGAAAAACACACATCCAGCTGGTTGTCACTTACGGCCAGGTGCCGGAGCGTCGGCGTTGCATACCTGCCGCCAAGCCATTGCCATCGGCACCACCACTATCCCGATCCAGGCAATTCCCATTCAAGTCCCTCTGGCGGAGCTTCTTTTGGAGGTTTCGCTCCAAACAGAGGCGCGTTATGGGACTGAAGCCGTCATGCTGATGGTAATGATGATGATGCTGATGGTACAGGTGATCGCTGTTGGGCAATCCGTAGTGCCAGCGCTGCTCCAGGCGGTTCTCGTGCAAGGTGGCCAAGTCGATGTCCGACAGGCAGGCCATTTTAAGCTCGAAAATTGTCAAGAAAACGGTTGGATTTGCTCCGCTGCAATTATTTACACTTGACTTTTTGGAATGCCGTCAGGCCACATTGTTTGTTGTTCGTTCGGAAAAAAGGGACCAAGGTTAGTTTTGTTTTCACACTAAATTTCAAAATATTGTCTTTAAAAATAAAACACGCCCACGCACTGCTGATCGATCGACCAAAACGAGCCCAGAAATGTGTCAGCGAAAAAGAGAAAGTGTTTTTTATTATTGGTACTGCAGTACCGCAGTATTGCAGTGAGGAAAAACTGGTAATTAGGAATGCATTAAGCTGTTGCTCAAGGGAATTTGCAGACTTTAAGCTTTTTATGCCGCCGAGTTTCCACTTGATAACTTCGGAAAGTTAGAAAATTAATGGCCATAAACCGACGCAACGGAGGGCCCTGAGAATGTCAACCGGGCGATCGCGTGTGCGAGCAACAACTGAGCGGCAACCAACCAACCGAGTTGACAAGGTTTCGGCTTGGTCCGAAAGCGGACTGCTCTTTGCTCTGCCTCCAGTTAACAGATACTACAGATTTCCAGAGCCCATATATAACATATGGCATATAGCGCAGGCGCAAAGGCCTTGACGCTCAATTAACAGCTAAATTGATAACAGCGATGCTATCGCCGCGAATCAATTGCCGAAATTGGAGCACTCGATTGATCAAAGTCTAGCCAGGTTCGCCTTTCAATTTCTTTCGTTTCATTTAAATCTGAATCAAAACAAATCCATTTGCTGGAGGCAGGGGAGGCGCGATGAGAGCTGCTCGGGTTCAAGATGGTGCATTCAACTTAGATAAGAGGAGACGCATGGCATGTGTGGGCCACTACAGCCAAGGTCAAGACAATAGGAAGCGGATATAAATGCGATTGTTTGGATCAAATACATTTAAAGCCTTCATGTGTAGTTTTCAAGTGCTTAAGAGTTAGTTCTAATTTCTAATACAAAAATGTATGCTTATGGCTCTAAAAACCAATGTATTGCTACAAGGAAAAACGTAAAAAAAACCTGTATTCCTGTCACAAAATGCTGCTATTATTTTACCCCACACTGTGTGTGCTTCTAAGTAAATAAGTTGCAAGAACCCAAAAACTAGGCAAAGGTGTGAACTGTATGCATTTACGGGCAGGTGATGGGACCTTACCACCACCAGCTGCTGCTCATCAGGTCGCCACCCAATCCCGGTGCAGAGGTGGACGCAGCCGACGCTCCTTCCACGGCTCCAGGGGCGGCATGCAACAGATTCCCCTCTTCCGCGTCGGCGTCCTTATCGCTGCAGGGAAACGTTTGGCCATCCGAATTGTCTCTGAGTACCGGTGTGGGCATCTTTCTCGGGCAACACTTGATACTCCGAAAGATTAGGGCCACATTTGTGCCCAATCAACTTGCTGTCAATTTGTTTCAGCACCGAATTTTCAATACTTATTGCATTTGAAAAAAAATTTATTGCAAAAAGCTGCTCAACAGTGTGACCGCAGGTTGACCTTTAAAAAATACCAGCCACTTGATAATATATCGAATATATTAAATAAAGTAAACTGTTTTTAAGTCCAGATCTTAATTTAAACTTTGTTTTTAATTTCATTTCTACAAATATAAGTTTTTTCTTTTGCTTCTTCCGACATGAATAGTACTATCGATAACTTCCAGAGAGGCGCCAACTTTCAAAGAGAAGCAAATATTTCACACCCGTCGTCATTCACAAAAACATTCGTCATTCATTATTATTTTCAACAAAAGACAGCTTACTCATGCAAATTAGCACGGCACGTGAAAACAATGTTTATTTTTAGCTAAATCTATATACGTAAACGCTTAAAATCGCAAACAGATGTGTTTGTGTTTATATTTGAACCCCAAACAAGTAAACAAAAGTTATGCGAACTGTTAACTTGTGATTTAAAGTTATAATTGAGAGTTGAAAGTTCAATATTAAAATGTTTCTTTTTATTAAAGTTTTACCTGATTTTGGTAAAATATGTATAAAGGGATGATTCTGAAGGAGATAGTTCTCCTCCCCCGAAACGACTTTCTATCTTTTGAGACGAAAATTACATGATAGGAAGTCTAATCTCTGCCTCCTAGAAAAGGGTCTCTAATTTAGTCCTGCTTCTGTCTTTTATCCTTGCATCCTCAAATTTTTCTTTCCCTGACTCTAGGCTACTTTGGTCTAACTGTTGCGTGCTCCGGACTCTATCCTTGCCCTTCGCAACGCCTTTAAAATGCTTTTCCACTCTGGCAAAACTTAAGGCTTTAAGTTAATGACGCTCTATATACAAATAGGAACTCACCGAAACTGTTTCCGTCTCTCGCTCAGATCCAGCACTCGCCTCAAGGGTCGCGGCGAGTTGCCCGGCGTTGTGGCGGCAGTGGCTCCTGCATCGTTCTCCTCCTCCAAGGAGCTGGATACCGAATC
Organism: Drosophila watanabei; assembly: GCA_008042575.1. Lineage (NCBI taxonomy): Eukaryota > Metazoa > Arthropoda > Insecta > Diptera > Drosophilidae > Drosophila > Drosophila watanabei. The sequence continues at coordinate 3,962 of VNJS01015624.1, forward strand.
GGCCACAATTTGACGGGCCAGCTGCAGGTCCTCCTCACGCATTGTTTGACTGCGGATAATGTTCTAAAGCCGAGATTTGACGACGAGCAGCAACCTCGCTGTTCCGGTGTCGAGATCCAACTAAGTGACTGCTCATGCCAGGTTTTCCAAAATATATACAATGCATGCGCATATGTAATACTCGCTCGCCCGAGAGGAGAAGTTGTTGAATAGATATAGACGCTGCCCGCCCGCCGCCGCCCCACTCGTACTCGCACTTTGAATTCATTAAGGCGCCTCCCGATATTTACATTTCCACAGCAGGCACCTTTTTCGAGCTGGCGAGCGAGCGAGCGATCTATATTTTGACGGCCCCCGGGGCGTGGCTGATCGATTTATTAGCTATGCGTGGATTAATTGCCGGCGGCAAGGTGTGGGAAGTACGAGCCTGGACCGCTGCTTGCCGCTCTTAATAATATATGTCCGAAGGTAACGCTATGAAAATAGGCCTTTTGCATCCATAAATGCCGATTAGATCGTTTGGTTTTCAAGTGGGCTTGGCCGATGTGGATCCATTTAAATATTATATTTTCCACAACGCCTTTTCGTTTGTCATTGAAACTGTGAAACTGCAATTTAAAGAAATATATTTATTTTTTATCTGGCGGGAATGCTGGCAATTTGGGGTGTCCTTGTGCGAATCCTTTGTAAATTTAGGTAACTGCTGAGGTATAAGTAACATTTTACTACTTCCACGGTTGTCATCAGTGTATCTGAAATATCTTAACTTGCTCCACAGCCACTTCTGGGAGTTGGAGGACTTCCGGGTTGCAAATTAACACCTATGAATCTTGGTTGCTCATTGCTCTTTTTAACCCATTAAAGTGTACAACGAAAAAATGTAAAAAGGGACACCAATTCAGAATTTAAAATTTGTTAAGGTTTTTAAGCTTTTAAAGCTTAGACTTAAAAATTCCAGCATTGTATCCTTTATTTTAACTTTGTTCTCAATTGCATTAATTTAAAATACATAAAATACTCCAAGCTTATAAATAAAGTTAAATAAAGTATTTTACATAGCTTGACAAATAAATATAAATAATATATTTATATACAAAATTCAATACGATAATTTGTTTTGTTTTATTTATAATAAGACTCTATTTACTCTACTTTTTAAACACGCGCCTTTTCGTGAGCGATTAAGAAACTCAAAAAGTCTGGCAACGCCCGGGCTCGAGACTCGAAAGTCTGGCAACGCCCGTGATCGAAACAAGTTGGCAGGCCTGCCTCTTGTTCCAGCGTGGTTGTGCAAAAAAATTTGGTTGAACATAATTTCTAATTTCGAGTCGATAAATTCCCGTTAACCGCCCGACTATGCCCCCAAAAAAGGCACCGGCTGGTCCCAGCAAGAAGACCGAGCAGAAGAAGAAGGAGAAAGTCATTGAGGTAGGCTGGGCGAACCGGGAAAGCGGCCGTGTATTGGCATCCCGGCTGCCTGCACAGTATAGAGTTTTCCTTTGATGTGGACAGCCCGAAATCCGATCAGTGATAAATCAACATACATATGTGTTTGCATCGGCAGGACAAGACCTTCGGACTGAAGAACAAGAAGGGCAACAAGCAGCAGAAGTTCATCCAGCAGGTGCAGAAGCAGGTGCAGGCTGGCGGCCACCATCCGCGGCAGGATGGCGACAAGCGCAAGGAGGAGAAGGAGAAGAAGCTGGCCGACCAGCGTGAGATGGCCATGATCTTCAAGCCGGTGCAGACGCAGAAGGTGGAGAAGGGCACCGACCCCAAGTCGGTGGTGTGCGCCTTCTTCAAGCAGGGAATCTGCACGAAGGGCGACAAGTGCAAGTTCTCGCACGACCTGTCCCAGGAGAACAAGGTGGAGAAGCGCTCCATCTACGTGGACATGCGCGACGAGGAGGACACGATGGCCAACTGGGACGATGCCAAGCTAAAGGAGGTGGTCGACAAGAAGAGCTCTGGCGAGAAGCAGCGCCCCACCACGGATATTGTGGGTTTTATTCGCCACTCCACCTTAAATTCCTCACTAAGGAATCTATTTTGTTTTAGATTTGCAAGTTCTTCTTGGAGGCAGTGGAAAAGTCCAAGTACGGCTGGTTCTGGGAGTGCCCCAACGGGGAGAAGTGCATCTACCGACACGCCCTGCCGCCGGGCTATGTGTTGAAGCGCGACAAGAAGAAGGAGGAGAAGCCCACGGAAATATCGCTGGTCGATCTAATCGAGAAGGAGCGCGCCGCCCTGGGACCCAACCAGACGCGTGTCACCCTCGAGTCCTTCCTCGCCTGGAAGAAGCGCAAGCTGTCGGAGAAGAAGGCCAAGCTGATTGCCGAGGAGGAGCGCAAGAAGAACGATTTCAGCAAGGGCAAGCAGTTCGGCATCTCGGGTCGCGAGATGTTCAGCTTCAATCCCGACCTGGTCGACGACGGACCCATGGAGGACGGCGACGCTGCCTTCGACATTTACAAGCGCGAAGACGACGACGACGACAATGCCGTGGAGTTCAAGGAACTCGATCTGGCCGCCCTCTCGCTGGCCGCCAAGGAGGTGGACGGCTCGGGCACCATTGCATCCACTACCCGGCTCTTGGACCAGGCCACAGAAGCAGCCAAAACTGCCGCCGCCGAGGAGGCAGCGGCCGACGACGGTCCCTCGTCGTCTGAACCCGCCAACGATGCTGCACCGATCAACAAGGATCTCTTTGTTGATCTGGCCGGCGAACTGGATGACTTGGATCTGGATGATGATGAGGATGATGATTAGTCATTTGTGTAGTTTGTTCTAAATGAGTTCACGAAATGATTTCTGCCTTTAGCTAACCCATCAATCAATAAAGTTGTGGCTTTTAATTGTTGCATTTATGGAAATTACGTTTTGCAAACTGCAAGCGAAGTCTAACAGATTTTATATTTTGTTTTTATTTAGAATTTTACTTAATTTCCTTTTTTTATTCACCAAAAGCCTGGCGGCAAAACTCCCACTGCCTGTGGTATCTGTCGCTCGCGCAGGAACTTGGCCAGGAGCATCTCCAGCCGTGTCTTCGGCCCGCCCTCATCGTATACCGCCAGCTGGGGCAAGTAATGGTTCTGGATGAACAGGAGCAGTTTCAGAAACTGCTTGCCATAGGTGCGCCAGAGCTCGAAGCCGAGCGTCTGAAGGATTTCCATGATCAGCGTGGCACTAACGTCGGGCAGTGGCTTGACATGCACCACATGAGCCAGCCAGCGCCAGCCCTCCTCCAGGCCGAAGCAGTGCTCGGGCCCATCGGCCTTGCGTCCTGGAGTTATAATGACGGCGGCATAGAGGCGAGCAATTCCCGTTTGACGCTTTAAATAGTTGTCGGGCTTCTCCAGTTCATTGTTGTCCGACAGACGGTAGCCAATCGTCTTGAGGTACGCCTCCGGAGTCTGTCCCGGCTGCTGGGGAATCACATAGGGCACCAGGAACGGCGACTCCTTGTACAGGTAGGCCAGAAATACTTTGCCAAAGTCGGGCATCAGCTTCCAAAAGGTGGCAATCACCGAAGCGAAGGGGAACGCTGCCTGCGGATTGCTGGAGATCGCGGTCTCCGTTTGGCTCACAAACTTCTTGGCCATCAGCAGCATGCAGTAGTCGCGGGCCAGCGGATGGTCATTGATGGTTATGGAGCTTCCGTTGACTACCTTGACGGGCTGTCCGGTAAAGAAGTTGTATAGCTTCTCAAAGTTGTTGGACAAGTGCTGTGGACTGACCGCCGAAATGGCGTTCAGAGGCAGATTGATGGCTCTCTGGCAGCCGGTCCGGTATTGCTTCAGTGACTCCTCCGTCTGCAGGGGCTTAACGGAGTCCACCTTGGCCTGGTACAGGGCGATGACCTCGTTGTAGAACTGCAGGCGGTCTGGGTGGACGTTCGTCGTTGCACTTTCGGAAGGAGCAACAGCGGGAGCAGAAGCAGGAGCCACCGCTGGGACAGGCGGTGCGGCTACCTTTTCCTTGGCTGCCTCAGCCTGCTTTTGGCGTGCCTCCATCTCTTCCTTTTCCTGCTGCTGCTGCTGCTGCTGGCGCCGCTTCTCCTCCTCCAGCTGCTGCTGCCGCTCCTCCTCCAGCTTCTTGGCTGCCTCCAGCTTCAGCTGCTGCTGAATTAGCTGCGAGAACTCCGCCAGCTGCTGAATGATGTCCTGCTCAACTTGCTGCAGTGTCTTGCAGCACTGCTCCGCTTTGATCAGGGAGCGGAGGAACTCGCTCTGCTCCATCTTGCCCGCCGCCACGGTGCTGACCAGCTGATCGAACTGCTGGCCAAGCTCCTTGAGCTGTTTGTTGTGCTCGGAGCACACCTGCACCGTCTCCCTGTCCAGGGAGAGGAGCAGCTTTGCGATGCCCTCGTATTTTTTCCTAAATCGTTGCTGGCACCGCGACACGCCCTCCACCGCCAGCTTGTGCAGCTTGCTGTCCGTCTTATGGCGCATTTCCAGCTGCTCCCGCTGCTGCGCCTCCAGCTGCGCTCTGGTCAGCCTCTCCGCCTCCTCGATGAGCTGATTTTTCCTTTGCTCCCGCAGGGCCTTCTGGTTCAGCTGCTCGCTGTGGCGCTCCTCCTCTCGCTGCAGGGCTTCGCGCTTTAGCCGGAAGGCCTCCTGACGCTCCTTGAGCGCATTCAGCTGCTGGCGAACGCACTTTTTTGCCTCGTCCGCCAGCTCCCGCTTGACAATGCTGGCATTAATGGCGTCTGCGTCCGGAAAGCATGGTACACTGGGTTCGGTGACGACTCGCAGGGGAATGTGCGCAACGTTGCTTTCCAGCTTAACGGGCGGTTCCTCAGCCTCCCGAGGAATTGGTTTTCTACCCGCCTCCCATAGCGGATCCCGGTCCTCGCCGAGAGTGCGTCCCGTGCAGGTGCTGGATGCGAGAGCCGCGTGCTGCAGCACTGTTTCCATATTTAGGCGGTCGTCCACACTCTGAATGTTAATTGAATGTAAGAAATGTAGAAATATGTGCTTAAATATTAAGTGTTTTCATACCATTTTCTCTAAATTTGTTCAAACGCGGCTAGATTTAGAGATGGGACTATCGTTACAGCGATGGCCTGGCACTATCGCGATATTGTAGAGAAAACACTCGTTTTATTTACTAGTAAAAACATTAAAAATAATAAATACAAATAAGAGTTCAGGTTAAGAGCTCAGTTAGGTCCCAAAACAATCAATTAAAATCTTTTAATAATAAAAAATGCCTTTACAAGCCATATTAGTGTTTTAGTTATATACCGAAGCATAATTCGCCGTAATGCACAAAATATAGTTAACAAATACAAGTATGTGGACAGTAAAAAGTTAGAAAAACTTGACGCCGTGGCTGCCATCCATCTCGATCAGCTCACAACGGCCCTTCTCCTCCAGCAATCGCAGCGCACTCAGCAACACCGCCTCATCCACGCCATGGAAATCCAGCTGGCTGGTGTTCTCCCCGGAGGCAATCTCGTACAGCGTGCAGATGGTGTTCGTCTGACCCGTCTCCTGCACCCACTCGTACACCATGTTCCCGTACTCCTCGAGGGTGTGCCAGTACACCTGCCACTCCTGGCGCCGCTTGTCCAGCGGATTAGCATGACCACTTCGCTCTAGTTCCCCCAGGATTGCCAGGACGAGTTCCGGCGACAGGCGGCGGTTGAGGGATTCGTTGTGGAACAGCGGCGAGCTCTGGTCATTGATGCTTAGGGAATACCTATTCGTGTGCTTGAGGTATTTGAGAAAGAGATCCGTCCACACCTTCAGCTGGCGCTGTCGGGTTTCTTCGTGGGGCTGTAAACTGAAGCAGGAGATTAGCCAGGACCCTAGTTAGCTTACTTCAGTAGTTACTCACGTGAAGAAGGGTGGGAAGGTGTATTCCCAGGGCCACTGGAAATCAGTCATTTTGATCAACTATTCGAAACAAACATTTGTCTTTTAGTTACTAATCCATAAGAGTGGCCATATGCTGTGTGAGCAAAAATACCAAACACAACACGATAATTCTGATAGCAAAGGCTCTTATCATTATTCCCGTTAGGGAAACCCCGTGACTTTTCCTTGAACTCAAGCACAATTTTGTTTGATCAACAAAAGAATTCCATAGAATTTTGAATTTATTGCGATTCTTCTCGGAACTGAGTGGTTAAAAATAACATCGTTTAATTACTTTCATATATTATAATTGATTTTCTGCTCAACAAAAATCTTACTTTCTATTTCTTCACTTCAAGATTTATCCTTTTTAAAACGGATCAAGGAATCTACATCTATTACAGAAAAAGATGTACAGTGACGAACTTAATTATTGGCACAGTTGGCATGTCTGACTTGCGCACAGTTTTTCGCCATGAAAAATTTAGATATATTTATTTGTATTGTATTTGTATTTTTATATATTGATCAATTTCCAACTAAATGAACTTTAATTTAATTTTTGTATTTCTTTTCATTAATTTATTTAAATTAAAAATATTAAAAAACAGATTATTTGGGTTATGGCTCAATGTTCTGGGTTATCCAGGGCAAGAAACTGATCACATCCGTGTACACCGCTGTCGGTCCAGATCCACATATCCCAGGTCCATAGCTCACGATGCCCATCTGGACGAAGCGTTGATGTCCTCTGTATATGTAAGGAAATGAAAGCGGTCCGCCAGAGTCGCCATCACAGCTATCTGGGCCGGTGGCGTTGAAACACATCTGGTTCCCCAAGAGCGGCATATCCCGACCGGTGTGGCACTCGTTGAGAGGCACGCGTGTAACGGCTGCCTCGTTGGGAACATCAGAGGCTACCCCGTCGTTCTGAACGCCCCAGCCGGTTACTTGCTGGACACTGCGCCTTCGGATACTGCGCTGGACGTCATCGTACAGGGGCAGGCAGATGGTCTTGACGTTATCTGCGGGACGACAATCTTCAGAAGGCGTTGCCGGATGAAGGGGAAAACTCACCGATGATATTGGCAGGTGTCTTCAGCCGAATTAGCGCTATGTCGTAAATGAGCTTGATCCCACTAAACTTCTTGTGAACGATGGCCTTTTCAACAGCAATGTCCTGGTGGGGCGGCATGCAAATGAATTCAGAGCCATAATTCTTACAATCTGGATTTTCTGAGATCTTGTGCTCCCCCAGACGGGCTGATATCCTACCAGGAGAAAAGTTATTAAAAAGCCACAAGATATACATTTTATTTATTTTCAATCAATCTTACTTACAAATCTGAATTCACGCAATGGGCGGCTGTCAGGAGGTAGCCTGTTCCAAGTGAAGAGTTCAACTGATGAATGATAATGTAAACTAAAGATCCTTATATATTTACTACTCACGCTGGGTTATCAAGGTGGCACCGCACTGGAATTTGTAGTTTCTATCTTTATATTCTAGCAAGGCCATCCAAGGACGCGTTCCCATGTTAATCTCACGTCCATTGACAATCGTATTGATTTGAAACTGTCCGCACTTCCCCTCGTTCTCCTTGAGCAGTTCCAATCCGGAAGTATTGATCAAATCCTCGCAGCACACGGCCTACGGAGAGACAAGAATATGTAACTCTGGCCAAGATTTGCGTAATGACTTACCATTGGAAAGTTGCTACGGCGGGAGAATCTCAAAATGTTACGTTCCCTTTCAGTGAGCTGCTGATTCTTCCTAAGTCTAACTACTATATCCAGCATGTAAGCACATTCATTCACACCAATGATTCTTCCCGGCTTCTGCTCGAACGTGGTGCAGTACTCCTCGTGGTCTTCTTCTCTTTTTCTCCAATCTGGAATTGCCAGAGCGAAGTCCAAGCCCACAACCAGACATAATGTCAGGAATAAAAATCGTTGGTTCTTCATTCCTTCAGCCGGTTCAGATCGCAACTGAGAGGCCGTATTACTCAGATCAAAATGGAAGCTTTATTTTTGCATTAAATACGCATTGATAACGCTAAAATAAATCATTGCTTAATCTACGCTCGGAAAGACCCTGAGCTTTTAACAATAAATTTGTGCTTCATGACAAGAGTGTCATTTCAAGAAGTTTGCTAATAGTAGACAAGGCTCTAGTTTACATTTTGGAGAACCTGCCGTGTCGCCGAATTTCCATGTTTCATTAGCATGTTCTTCATACCACTTCCAACCGATTTCAAACATTCAAATATTTTTGGGATTATAAAGTCAACAATTTATTTCTGTATTCGCCACCTTAGACGAGCTCATGGCTCAATGTTCTGGGTTATCCAGGGCAAGAAACTTATGACATCCGTGTATACCGCTGTCGGTCCAGTTCCACATTTCCCAGGTCCATAGCTCACGATGCCCGTCTGGACGAAGCGCTGATGTTGATTGTATCTATAAGTATATGAAAGCGGTCCGCCAGAGTCGCCAGCGCAGCTGTCTGCGCCGGAGGCGCTAAAGCACAGCTGATTCTGCAAGAGCGTCCTATTCCGATTGGCGCGGCATTCCTCAAGATGTAAACGACTTACGGATGCCTCGTTTGGCTCATCAGAGTATGCGCCTTCAGATGTTAAGCCCCAGCCGGTTACTTTCTGAATGTTGCTTTCTCGGATACTCTTCTGTACGCTCTCGTACAGGGGCAGACAGATGGTCCTCACGTAATCTGTGGGACGAAAACCATAAGAGGAGGTTTTCGGATCAGGGGGAAAACTCACCCGTGATCGTAGCAGGTGTCTTCAGTCGAATTAGCGCAATGTCGTAGACGAGCACTTCTTTGATAAAGTTGGGGTGGACAATGGTCTTTTCAACAGCAATGTCCTGGGGGGGCGGCATGCAAATGGCTTCAGAGCCTGTATAAACCTTACAATCTCGATCTTCTGAGATCTTGTGCTCCCCCAGACGAGCGAATGTCCTGCAATGGGAAAAGCGTTTGAAAAACGGCCCAATATCTTGGTAAATTATTTTCCATTAATCTTGCTTACAAATCAGAATGCACGCAATGGGCGGCCGTCAGGAGGTAGCCTGTTCCAAGTGAGGAGTTCAACTGATAAGTTATCTCTGGTTCCATATCTGTGTGCTACTCACGCGGGGTTATCAGGGTCGCACCGCACAGGAACTCGATGCCTGTATCGTTGTACGCTAGCAAGGCCATCCAAGGACGCGATCCCATGTTAACTTTAATGCCCTCGGAAATCGTATTGAATACAAACAGTCCGCACTTCTCCTCGTTCTCCTTGAGCAGATCCAATCCGGAAGTATTGACCAAATCCTCGCAGCATACAGCCTACGGAGAGACAAGAATATGTCACTCTGGCCAAGATTTGCGTAATGACTTACCATTGAAAAGTTGCTACGGCGGGAAAATTTTAAGACGTTCTGTTCCCATTCGGTGAGCTGCTGATTCTTCCTTAACTTAACTACTATATCTAACATGTAATGGCAATCATTGATGTGAATGATTTTTCCCGGCTTCTGATCGAACGTTTTGCAGTAGTGTACAATCTCTTTTTTCGGTCCATTGCTAGCTGGATTTGCTAGTCCAAGCTCCAAGCTCACAATCAAACAAAGTCCTTGGAACAGTAGGCTCTTCATTCCTTCAGCGGGTTCAGATCGCAACTGAGAAGCCGTACGACTCGGATCACAATGAAAGCTTCGCTTTGCCACCAAACAGCATTGATAAGGCCTCAGAAGTCTAAGAGCAAAATTATTGAGCGATAAAAGCATAATAAATAAAGCTGATAGCAACAATAAAAATATAAATTAGAAGAGAATTTCAAAAAGTTTAATAGTAACGTAAGAAGGCCTTCCATTCCATCGATCCCATTAAAACAAACTGCTTCCATTTACATTAAAATGCAATCCATTTCTTGTAATTTTTCTTAAATAGAAAAAACTGTGTACATTAACATTTTCATCGGGCTTTTCCATAAAGTTTGAGAGTTGTTTGGTGACTTGATTTGGGTTTATCTGTGGTTCCAATCCGATCCAAATCGGTGAGTGAGGAGCGGAAGGGGATTGCAGTGGCTGGCTTGCATCATCAATATACATTCACATATATGCTAGTATCTGATATATATATCTGGTTTAATATAAGTAAAGTACTAGGAGGCGCAACACTATACATTCAATATCTGCTATTCCGCATTCCTTGTCCTTGTCCACGTCCACACACCACCAACGCGTGGGGGGAGCTTCCAATCCATTTTTACACTAATTTCTGTGTTTAGTTTAATGCTGCTGGTGCTTAATTACTAACTATATCCTTTGGGTGCATATCGATTTTTTGCTTCTGCTTCTGGTTAGTCAGTCAAGTTGTACTTGCTGTGGGGGATCTCCTAGGAGCTGGCTTGGGTTGGACCAAAGACCTCCTAATAACAGGATGCATAACGTTGAAACATTTTTAAAGCAAGCTAATTTCTCTGTATGATCATCAGGCGCACCGATCTAGAATGCTGTTTACGTAAAGGATCAAAATTTGTAGAGCCAGAAGCCACCAGCACGAAAAATTAGAGTTCGAGAAAATCGTTTGGCGCTACACATCTTGTTATTAGTCTTTGCTTGGACTGTATGTACGACATATAGTATTTATGGTAATCATCGTCTCGTTTTGCACTTTATTTTTTATTTGGTTTTTGTACACATGCGTGAAATTCTAGAGAGAATGCCATACGGGGGTTAGGGCAAGGTGTGATAGTTGAGTGTGTGTGTGTTAGCTGGCTAGTGTTGTTGTTCTTTATGAGTTTACATGAGTTAGTTCCTAGTTAACAAGTGAGGTTTGGTTGAAATCTTTCATTGCTATATAGGTATTTTTTTTCCGTAGGTATGCAGCTCTATCGTTTGGTGCCTGCCATGCAATTTCCAAGACATTTACATAGCTTTAAATTTATGAATTCTTTAGTTATATCCGTACAAATAATAAAGCAATCAGTATCTTCAAAAAATATAATATAAATGCCCCTATATGTGTGCTTAAAGCATCAATATATTGATGAAAATGTACACTTCAAATGCCACGCTCTGGTTCGCTTACAAAACATAAAGAAATGCAACAACAAAATGGCATTAACCACGTATTCAGATGTGGCTTATTTTCGAAAGCATGGTCTTTACACTTGCCTCTTAGTCAGTTTCAGTTGGAAGGAATATTTGGTTCAGAGAGGTGTGTGTGTGTGTGTGTGTCTGTAAATCGGCAGTTGGATAGCAAAAACAAAGTTACACAAAAATATAGGCTCAACTTCTCTTTTGGTTTATGAAACACGAAACAAATCTTAAGCTTTATCTTACGAGAGTAATCAGCGAAAATCAAAAACAATTGATTCCTTACAAAATACATAAAACATAATTCGCCTGCATTCCATATACATATACATAAATATATATATCCATCATGTACATACAGTTCTCGCATATATCTTATACATATACACTCAAATATATAGTATATATATACTTGATTCTTGCTTGTTCTTTAAATTATTATTAAGTTTTTAAAAATGGCATGTGGTGACATGTATTACAATACACATTATACATATATATATGGTACATACATTTATATTTAATATCGATTTCCGAGTTGGTATAAAATAATGCATGCAAGTCGAGCGAAGGACCCGATCGCACATCCTTCATATTTTGGTTAAGCTTGCACTGCTCTCTTTCTGCTTTCTGATGGTGTCGGGTTGCGAGTGAATGTGTTCGTTCCCAATTGCACTTCCTTTCTTCACTTGCACCCTTTTGCTCAGCTGTTCAATCTTGCAACCAAGCAGCATTCATTACTCCGTGTGGTCGGTCTTCCTTCTGCCTTAGCGTGTCCTAGGTTTGAGTTATTACATATACATTCATAGGGTTTTGGGATTCTCGAATCACTGCACGTATAGCATGACAGCATGTTGTTTCACACAATGCTCCATATTTCGACTAACGACTAATACTAGGTATATATAGCTAGAGATCCTAAGCTACAATTTTTGCCTAAGACTGTTCCGGGGGTGTATTACGTAACGCGGCCGCCTCACTTTGCCAGCGGCTCCAGATAACATCGAACCGTGTTATTCTCATCCAGCATGGCCGACAAGTGGCGCTGCTGATGGTGCGGGGGATGCTGATGCTGAATCTGATGCGAATGCGGATGCTGATGCGGATGGGATAGTGGATGCGGATGGGGGGTGCTGTGTGATGTATGCGACGACGATGATGTGGTGGACTGCGGTGACAGTTTCTGTAGCTGCTGACGCTTCTGCGCGGGCGTCTGATTAGCCGGTGGCAGCGGTGGTCCGGCATTGCCCTGACCGAATAGCTCATTCACCGCCAGACGGGCGCCTGGCGACTTGGCATTCTGTTGTTGCTGTTGCTGCTGCTGCTGCCGGAACGCGCCACGCATGGAGCCCTCACCAACGCCGCCGCTAACCCCAAAAACCGCACCGTTGTGCTCGGGGTGTGGCGCTGATCCTGGTGTCATGGCCCCATAATCAATGGGCGCTCCACGCTTGCGCTGTTCACTCCTGAAAGGACAAAAAAGATAAACAATATTACAAGCTAGTCTCTAAGCAAAAGCCCTTCTTAGCTACTTACTGAAACCGCCGCTTGAACTCCTCGTCCTGTATCGCCATCAAACGTTCCATTCGTTCAACGCTCTGTGGCGGCAATCCATGCGGATCGTCTTCCAAATCGCTCTCCTCCTCTTCCTCCTCATCACAGTATCTGCCGTGCAACTGCTCTGCAGCAGTAGCCTCCTCATCCTCCTCCTCGTCGTCATCATCATCATCGTCGTCGTCAGCCGTGCAGCGACGGCCCGATCTCTGCTGGGCCAACGACTGTTGTTGCTGCTGCTGCTGCTGCAGATGCTTTTGCAACTGTTGCTGCTGCTGTTGGCTCCTGGACGAGACACTGCCGCCACTCAGGCTGCCGCCGCCATAGCGACTTCCGCCAGCGGCTACCGCCGCCCGCATATTGTTGAAGACGCCGGTGCCAACGCTGTTGTTGTACACCTCGTCCACATCGAAGTCTCCCACCTCGTAGTGCTGCACGTCCGAGTTGCGGTTACTGAGAATCTCCTCGTATACCGGCCCGGCATCCGCTCCGCCAACGCTGCCCTGGTTGTAGTAGGCATCGTTCATGCCCAGATCACAGTTGGAATGCTTATTTCTAAGCTGGCGCTGCATGAACTCCAGCTGGTACTGCGCCATGTGCGGCGGCGGAGCGGGGAGCTGTTGCTGGCTGCCAGCGCGTCGCTGCTGGTTTTGCAAATGCAACAGATGGGCGTGCTGTTCGCTCTGCTCCTCGTCCGAGGACAGTTGCTGCTGCTGCTGTTGTTGCTGCTGACGACGCATGTGTTGCTGTTGCTGCTGCTGATAGTAGGCAGCCGCGTTGCCAGTCGCTTGCGGCGGATCCAGAGCTTCCGCGTAATGCGGATAGCCGGCCAACTGGCCGGGCTTGGTCTTTTTGTACGAGGGATAGAACACTTGGGAGACGGCGGCGTTGCGGCTGTGCAGGGATCCGCTTGGAGAGGCGGGCACTCCACCGGCACCGCGCTTCTTTTTACCATGCTGGCTGTTTGGCTTCTGCGTCCAATAGAACACTTCGTGCGCCTGCTGCGGCGACGAGGCGGATGCTCCAGCATTGTTGAAGTACTCACGCTGGGCCTTCAATGCTGCCGTGCCGGCGGGAGGCTGCTTCAGGCTGTAGTAGTCCGGCTGGTGATAATAGGACTCGCCCAGGGGCTGCTGTTGCTGCTTGTGTGCGAAAATGTGATGGGTGGACCCGGCCGAGCTGGTGGGCGAGGCGTGTCCGGTGGAGCGCAGTGTACTGTTCCTCTCAAGCACCACTTGGTTTCCCAGCGGCTGAGCAGGTGCCTGCAGGGTGCCACTCATCAGGCCGCTTTTGAGCGTTCTCCTCTGCTGGGCTTCGTTCAGTTCGGTGTCGGAGCTAGCTCCAATTATGATGTCCTCGGTGGCGGGCACACCCGCAGGTGGTATCTGTTCATCGTGCCCCTCCTCGCCCATCGCACCCATTGGCAGCTTGGGCTTTTTGGCGGTTGAGACACTGCAGAGAGTGCCGGCAGTTGGTCCGCCGCCAGCTACTATGCCCGAAGAAATGGATGTCTTCGAGCAGCGCAGGCACTTGGGCAGCCATGCGTGCTGCCGCACATACTTGCGATACTCGCGCCGGATTTTCTCGTTCTGGATGCAGTGGAACACAAAGATGTAGAGCCCCAGCAAGGTGTTGAAGCAGATGAAGCAGTAGCCATGCACATCGGCAGTGTCCTCGTCCATCTTGGCGCCACGCAAGTAGAAGTAGGCAGAGCACCAAACGGCACTGAGCAGCAGCAGGAACACAAAGGAGCAGCGGATGTCAAAGCTGAGGAGGAAAATAAATCATTAGGATAAGCTAAATAAAGCATAAAGCAAGCATACATACCGCACGCTGGCCAGGCGAGTGTGCTCCTTGGTCTTCAGACCTGTGCGACTCTTGCGGCACATGATTATCCAGGATAGGAATGTATAGCCAATGGCAGCCTAAAAGAAATACAAGTGTTTCCATTCATGGTTTAACTGGAATATATTTTGAGCACTTACCACAAAGAAGATGAGCACCGGCGCCACAAAGGTGGCATAAAACAAAGCATTCGCCTCCATCAGAACGCAATAGTCGCTTTGGGTATAGGTGCTGGGATTGATGACCACCGAGACGGCTACGACGGTCAATGAGAGTCCATAGGAAAAGAGGTAATAGCAATTGACCTTGGGTGTCTGATCCACCTCCAGCAGGAGCTCGTCCGAGGTGAGGATGGAGTACGAGTGGAAGGCTGAGCGGGAGGGACAAGTTAGCGCTGCAAATCGAAAACAGGATCGCGGGGTACTCCTTACCTTCGTAGCAGAACCAGGCAGTGCCGGATAGGATGGCACAGTGGAGGAAACAGGTTATGAAACCGCAGAATGTGCTTGTTTCGGTCTGTTCAATGCCCAGAAGAAAGAGCAGCTCGATGGCCAGCAGGCAGAGGTAGATACTGGTATATATCGAGGTTCGGGCAGACTAATTGGATGAAATATAGGTAAAGGGAGAGAGAGAGAGAGTTGGGATAAGTGTCAGAGTTCAGTAAATGGAAACTTGTGGGGAGCAAAGCAACCAGCATAGCGACGAAACATATAATTCCCGTTTATAATCTCAGATTTAGGTCGTCATCCCGTTCAAGTTTCCCTAAAGATCAGTGACATTCCAAAAAAGAAAATTGAAATCTTGAAAGCAGCCATTCCATCAGCTCTTTCCCAAAGATAGTTTTAAATTTTGTAGGCAAACTTAATGTAGGATTTGAATTACAATAATTTTGGTAGGTGGTGGTGAAAGAATCGAAAAAAACTAGGTAATTAAGATCATTATACGCATTAACTAAGAACAGTAAACAAGATACGAAACAAGCACAACGTATGGCAACAGTATATATACAAATGAAATGAACAAACACAAAATGCACGATATTTACAGGACATGGTTAGCAACATTTGTAGATTTTATTATAATTAATTAAATACAAAGGAAAATCAAAAGTGTTTAATGTATTCTCTAAATTAAATTTGTTAAACAATGAATGCACATCGAAACGGGGTTAGGTTCTCTCAAAAACATGCCAAAATAACGATGATTTTGTAATAAAATGAAAGGGTATAAAGTGAGCTAAACTTAGACTATGACAAATAACTACGATACATAAATATATATATATATATAGCTATATAACTGAAGAGTCTTCGAGTGCAAGCTGCTGCCGGGAGGCGATGAACTATCTCAGTTCGGTTACTCCTCCGCATGACCCGAGATATCCATCGCTTCCCGCGGCAGCCTTCGAGTCTTATGTTTGAATCCTATTATAAAGAGAGAGAGAGAGCAGTTCCATTAACAATTTTAGTTACTTAAGCATTATATCACATGAGTCTCTGATCATAAATACATAAGTCTATGTGGAGAGCCTAGCCTAGCCTAAGATTCGTGTTTGCTTTTCTGTTATTTCACCACCACCACCACTTATATTGTAAGTCATCCATGTTCGCCTGCATGATGATGTTGTTTGTGTTGGTATCCAGATTGTGATTGCGATGCGGATGTTGCAGCTGCTGCTGCTGCTGCTGGGCAAGTTGCTGCTGCTGCTGCTGCTGCAGGTAGTTGTGACTGATGTTGAGGTTGTTGCTGGTCGCCTGCACGGCGTGCTGCTGGAGGGCAGCAGCAATTGAAGCAGCAGCAGCTGCCGCCGCCGCCGTTTGCTGACCATGCTGATGCAGATTCAGATTCAGATTGTTCATCGCATGCTGCATGTTGCGCTGCGGCTGATTGGACAACACCACAGCAGCCGCAGCTGCTGCAACAACTTGTTGCTGCTGCTGTTGCTGCTGCTGCTGGACGTTGTAGTTCAGATTGTTGCGATGCGAGTTGCGAATGGAATTGTGCTGGATAAAGTTCGTATTACCGTGACTGGGCGTCGACACATTGGTCTGGCTGCTTGGCGTGGTCAGGGTCAGGGATTCATGGGTCTGGTCGCGAATATTGTTCTGCTGGCGCCTGCTTCCCGCCCGCTGATGGGGCAGCGGACCGGCGGAGTTTCTTACCTTCACAAAGACCCCATTAAACAGCTTCAGCGTTAGCAGGGCAATCACTATGAACACGACGCAGATGGCGATGCTGATGTAGATGAAGATTCGCATGTTGCCGTCGAACATGGTGAACAGCGAGTGCTGGTGCTCGTCTACCACGTCCATGAGGATGGCAAAGGTGGTCAGATGGTTGCAACTGCACACGCTGTGCGTCCGGTTCGTGGACTCCAGGCTGCAGCCATTGGCAGACCAGGCACTGAAACGACTTGAAATTAAAATCACCGAAAAAAAGAAAGATATACAAAAACCATACTGGTCAATATAGTTCCAAAAGACGCAGGTGGGATTCGTCACATTCTCGGTCTTCAAATGCTGCAAGGTCAACGTTATGGGCTGCGACAGCTGGATGTGTCGACCTTTGCCCAAGCTGGCCGAAATCACCTTGCTGTTGAGTATCCGCAGGCGCTGCTGCATCTCTCCCGCATTGGCATCACTGTCATTGGCCAGAATTGCCGTGTTGCGAACTAAGAGAGAAGAGTTATGTATTTCTTTTCAGGTAAGATATTCCTAATGTCACTCACCATAGCTGCGTGAGCTCTTCAGATCAAAGTGATCGTAGCTAGGTTTAAGGATGGACTCGAGGCGATCGAAGGCGGCGAATACGATGCGCACCAAGCCGCCTTCACTGTTGTCGATCAGAGCTGCGCGTGGCAGCTCAATGCGGTCGGAACTTAGGGGCCACTGATCCGAGTCCGGGAAGACAACGCTCGACTGGATGGTCTTCGTTTCCAGAACACGAACGGTCAGCACTGGGGAGGATTTGGATTAGTCTTTCGACAAACTCTACAGTTTTAAGTGTACTTACATATATTTTTGACCTTTTGCACCACGCTCCGTTCCCTGATGATCGTGTCGGCGAGAAGAAAGGCGTTATACTCCAGCCCCGTTAGCAGCGATGTGGCCACTCGCATCTGGTCCTCCGGATTAAGATCCAACCAGGAGGACAGCTGCGACTCATCCAAAAGATTGGAGCCCGTTTTGACCACGTTAAGCAAGAGCTCCGAAATCATGGCCTCCCGTTGCCGCTGATCGGGGAACGTCTCCTTGTCGTGCATCATTTTCTCGGAAACCGTTTGGATGATCTTCGTGGTGACCAACATATCGCCGCCGTAGAGCGTCTTGCTGCTCGTCACCTCGGACATATCGTTGGCAATGGAGATCAGCGAGGAGTCGCGCTGGTTGACCCGCATCTCCAGATTGTTCAGCCAGATGCTGCGGCACTGCGTCAGATCTGGGGTCATGGGATGCCAGGTGGGCTCGAAATTCCGCAGACGCTGGTTCACCTTGTGGGCCATGCTCACCGGCGGCTCGCAGCTGCTGCTGTTGTGCAGGCAGTCTCCGCCACTGGGCGCGGGTGTTGTGGTACTTGGTTCGTCGTCGTACTCGTCGAAGCCAGAGTCCGGCATTCGCTTCATTAGCACACACCGCCACTTGGCTATGCCGGCTGCTCCACCTGGACAGGGCTGAACGTTCACATCGCCCACGCGGGTCATGTTCCAGAAGAGATTGCGAGCGTGGGTCGGTCCGCAGAACAACTTGCTTTCATCATCCGATCCGGACATTCCAGCTGCATTCAAATTAATGTTGTTAATGGTGCGGACGACGCTGCCATTTCCGGAGACAGGAGAGCCATTCGTTGCCGTTCCCGGCGGCCGGTTAGGAGAGCTCTTGGTGGTCAGTAGAGTTCCATCGTCGGTACCCGAGCCCCCGACGCCGGTGAGGATGCGGGTATTTGAAGGAGCTGTGGCATTGCCCACAGCCGGAAGCTTGCTGCTTGCCTTGGTGGGTGCGGCGGCCTCGTCGCCGCCATGGTGATTGTGATGGTGATGCAGTTGCGGAGGCGGCGGCAGACCATCGTGCCGACCAGCCGGATGCTTGGTGGTCGTTGTGGATCCGGCCACGCCCTTATTCCTTCCACCGCCCACAGCAGCCGTGCTGCTCGAAGGCGTTGAGTGGGTGACGGCGGTATGTGGCGGTGGCACATTGAACAGTCCGGTATTCCCACTGATTCCCACCACGCCGGGCAGCGTGGGCAATCGCGGAGGCGGTTGCGGAGCTCCCGATCCAACGCTAGGAGGATGGATCAGGCCACTGCCATTGCCGAAGATGGGTGGGCCATTGTTGAGCACCCACGGCGGCGGGCTGGGTCTCTTGGTCGTCGTCGAGGTCTGGGCGGCACTGATGCACTGATAGTGCGCCTCCAGATACTTGTGGGTTCCGGGGCAGGGATCCCCGAACATGCTCGTGGCTGCCAGCACACTGCAGCTCTGCTTGTGGGCGCATCTGCATGGAAAATGGAACAATTTGGTGGCTTATGCTTAGTCTAAATTCACTAATTTATGTAATTTTAAGTATAATTTAAAAGTATTTAAATAAAAAGGAATCCCACCTTGAGTTCAGTACGGTGAGTGACTTGGGAAACATGCAATTGACACTCCACTCCACATTGCCGTGGTCGTTGCAAATGGTGATGGAGAAGCGGCCGTAGTTGGCCCGGATTAGATTGATCACATCCCCAGGATCACACTCGATGGTCAGCTTCTTGCCTTCGCAGGCGTAGGCGGTTTGGTACTTGGAAACTGCAAGGCGAACGATTCATAAGTCGTGGTGATAATGGATCAGTCGGGATATGGGATAATATATAGATATGGCATATATTGAGAAAGAAATGATATTAGTGGCGTTGAGCTGGTTGTTGTAGTTTGGTTTGGTTTTGGTGATGAACCTGCAAAGACACTTACGCTCTAACGATATATATGCACACAAAATATAGAAGACAACATGATTGGTAGCATGATACTCTTTTACACTGCCTGGGATATACTTAGTATATGTGGTGGTGGTAGTTGTCTTGTGGAGTTGGTGGGTCGTTAGCGAAGGATGCGCTTGGTAGCAAGTAGAATAGTAGTCATAAATACCAAATCCTGCCGGCACCAGCTCAAAGAACGTCGTCGCGTTGTCCATCATCGGTAATTTCGGAAGTGGCCTCGCTTAAGGAGTGTTTTAACTGCAAGGAGGTTAAAAGTTCTTGATAAGAATTATGAAGGGAAAGGAATGCAACTATTTGTGGGAAAGATTAATTTATGGTTATTTAAAAATATAATAGACGGGAATAAATAAAAATAAACAAGAATTAAAGGTAACCCGAAAAGAAGCCGTAGTTGGTATGAAATTCAAGTTTGTAAGTGGATTGAATTCTAAATTGAACATAACTAAGCCAAAAATCCATTAATTTTAGTTTGGAAAACTTTTTTGTGCTAGTTTTTATTGGTTTAAAATTAAGTATTAAATTTTAATATAAAATTTTTAAATTTTTTGTTTAATTTTTAAAAATTTTAACGATATTAACAAAAAATCCCTCATAAAATTAAAACATAAAAATTCAACAAATTTTTCTATTTGCCATATAAGGCCAGATCAACTCGGCTGTTGTTGCTGATATAGAAAATTTATACGACTTATCGTGTTGGAAAGGATTCTAAGCTTTACATTAAATTATAATACCCTGTTAGGGTATAACAAAGATAACTTATGTATTTTTTAGAAAATTGTATAAAATACTTCAAATATTAAATTATCATTTATTATAGGCCAGTTTTCCATCGATATATATTATTTATAATACCACAAAGGTGACCTATTTTAAGGTCAAGTAATGAAAAATCAATGATAATTAAGTAATAAATAGCAAAAAGGAAAGAAACAAAAATAAATCAAACTCTTCACTTCAGGTCAAACATTACTTACATCTCCTTTCCAATATTCCCCTTCCAGTTTCCCACAGCACTGGAAATACGCATTGAGAAATTCCTGAAAGAAGAGAGAAAGAAGCCATAAGATAATTGTTTACATATTGAGCACACACACACACACACACACACACACACACACGCGTAAGGGCAAACACGAACAGGCAGGCGGACGACAAACAGAAGATAAGAAAAGGGGGAAAGAGACTAAAAATACACACCCTTCTTGGATTCGAGTTGGTGCATCGACATTGCCATCGCCATCGATTTGTTGGCAGAACAAAGACTCGTTTTCTTTGTACACCCCAACTGCATGTGTGTACATACATATCTTCACATGTAGAGAAAAGTTGCTGCAGCTGCGCTTCAAGTTTTGTCTGGAGCTGCAACTTGCCCTGCGGAGCCCCACTTTTTGGGGCTCTCTTTGTTCTGCCACAGAGTTTTCATTGTAAAAATTGTGAAAATTTTTCGATTTTCGTGGAAATCACACATATTGGCACTTGGGAAAGGCATTTTTCTTGCTAATTTTAATTATATATTAAGGTTTTCCACTTTAAAGAATGTGAGTTGCTGACGTAGCTCCAAAAACTAGAACACCAAAGCTGGGCTTAAATCGCACTTTTCTATATTATGCTTCTTAATTATAGTTCTTATAGTAAGGTTTTTTTTTAATTTTTATATTTTATTTAGTTGAATATATTGCTTTTCACTTCAGACCGTGCGTTTTGGTTGAGCTCAATTTAAACTTTCTTTCTTTTAGAAAAATTCTGTATACTTGAATGTCTGGTTTGACGCGGCAGTGGCCAGGTGCTCATAATCCCAAAAATAGTAGGCAATGCGGGTGGGTTTTCACAACCTCGGCATTTGGTCACACTAAGCAGACAAGAATTTGGGGAAACTAGTGCTGCCAACTCGGGAAACTATGCCATCGGGGCTGCCAGTCTGCTTAGAAAAGAGCGGGAAGATTGAAAAATAAACTTAAAATCTACACAATTATTTAAAGCATACACGTTTTACAATAATTAAATATCCTTTATTACACATAATTATTCTGTAAACATAATGTAAATAAATATAAAGATAAAAACAGCGCGAAAAGTATGCTTTCTCAAGTTCAAGTTCAATCTCGTCAAGTTCACTTTTGCTTATCAGCGGCGTGCCATTAGCTATTACTTCCTGATTCGCCTAGCTTGGGAAAATGCATTTCGCTTGCGATTTCAGTTGAATTTTGATTTCACTGCGAAACGGGTCATTAAATTCCACAATGGACTTCTTCTTCATAATGCTAACTCTGCTGTTGGCCTCAGATTGGTCCGTTCAAGTCGTGACCAAGCCCAAGTCCCCCAAGGATGCCTTAAAGGATCCGCTAAAAAATAAAACGGAAGTAATTCCCGTAAATGGTACACAAATCGCGACGGTAACCGCAGCCCCGGAAAAACTGGCCGAGGTCCATATTGACCAGCACAAAACGATCCGGATCAGCAAGGGAGATCTGGATGATCTGCTGGACGTTTATATGGGAAAAATA
>VNJS01015626.1:0-11902 GCA_008042575.1 Drosophila watanabei
GCAAATATGCCAATGTTTGCTGTGTGTACGCGTGTGGGTATGCGTGTGTGGGTGTACATGTGGGCCGCAGGATTTTTAATTATGATGAAGCGCATTGCAAGCATTTCGCAATTGAAGTAGATGTGGGCGAAAGGCCTTTGTTGTTGATGTAAGTTGTGAAAGTACACAGAAAACGAAGCTCAAAGGCAACTTTAAGACATAATAAACATAAGCTTAAATTTGTGTATAATGTAACCTTTTGAGGGCTTATTAAACTGCTTAATTGTTGAATTGCAAGATATCTAAATACGTCTCTCAGGTGTCCACAGAGTAATATCAAATCAAGGTGGTAGATGCTTAATCCTTTGTCTAATTTAAAGATTATTTATATTGAAAATTCATTGTGGCTTTCTTAATCGCCGGTCGCCGCTTATAGCACAATTGCATGAGCTTCATCAAAAATTTTCCGCAGTGCACGTAAGCGGCAGTGCTTTTCTTATATTCGCTGTGTCCTTTGTCCGGCAGTTGCCTTAGATTGCTATCCGGCCGCTGTCATTTCCTTGTTTGTCTTTAAACACAACAGCAGCCATAGCCACTTCCCGTTCCCGCTACCGCTGCTCGTCCTGTCCACGTCCTGGCTTAACCCTCCGTTGCCCAACCATCGCTTGTGTCTGTCTGTGCCTGTCGGTGACTATTTTCAGCGCCCCACTGCTTGCCGCACACTTTCGGGGGCTTGAGCAGTGCTTGGCACCATTTATCTCCACACACACACACACATCCCGCACCCGCTCACACACTCCCAAGACGCACGCACACAGCGAAAGCAGCCTACGTCACGGGCGACTTGTTTGCCAGCCTCTCAAACACGGTGGAAAAATGTTATAGCAACCAACAATTAATTACGCTTCGGTCGAAGGTCTCCTTTGTCAAGCCATTAATATGCCAAAACCAACGAAATCTTATGCTTCAAATGTCCTTTAATTGGAATCATTAGATACAGTTTTAGTTTAATTTCTCAATTAAAAAGAAAACTCTGTGATTAAATACGAAAAATCTTTATAAAAAGTCAGGATTGTGCATAAATTGATATCGAAGACACATTGCTATTTCACTTGTATTTAATATATCACAACATTTTTCTACGTTAAAAATTGAATTTTAAACAATTTATGCAATCAACACTACGAACTATGTTCTGCCTATATGTTTTTTATTTAAGTGCATACAGAAAATAAATCCTGCTGATTAACAATTAAACATTTGACGCAGTCTCAGTGCGTACTTCTAGGAGGAGGACACATAGACGTCTGTCTTCGCTGTGTGGCGGCTTGAAATTTTAATGAGTTCTTAAAGTGCAGATTAGCCTGAGCCGTAGACTGTGCACCAGGCAACCCGCCTCTGAGGAACCCCACCAGACCTATGGAACCACCAGAAACTGGGTTGCGGCCTGGCGCTGCTTTACACTCTATTAACCCACATTTTGGCCAAAGTCGTTGCGGCCATCGGAGTAAATTAAATGGAAAATTCCCATTCATTTCGGCCGGAGCCACGTTATCTAACAGGGCGATGGAGGGTGGCGGGGCGTCACCTCGATATATTCATTTCCGCACAACGTGGCGTATGCGTAACCGTATTTCCATATACAAGTGTCAGGGAAATATGTAAAAATCGTAATTAAAACAATATTCAGTAACTTTCGGTGGTTAAAATGTAGTGGAACAAGTAAGAGTAGACTTTATGAGTCTCGCCAACTTTTGGTGGCAACACAAACTACGGCAAACTAATTTAAAAACTTTTTCTTTCTTTTTTTTAGCGCTCTAACTTTGATTTACTCCAAAATGAAGTTGCTGAGAGGCGAGAAGAAAAGTTGAGACTGCAAAATGGCAATTTCAAACCTGATGTCCAATGTAGACTGACAAGCTGGCAGGGAAAAGCAAATTATTAGCATAGCGACTGTTCTCTTGACAAATTTAAAAAAAAAACGGTAAAAATAGCCTTAGTTCTGAGGGAAAAGATCAATGAAACTTTAAAAGCCCATTTCCCTGTAATGGCCTAATGAGCTAACGCTAACGCTCACACACTCGGGACAAGCACATTACCATTAAGTGCTTCTAATTGCGGCAATTACAGCCGAGGAAGCCCATTGCCAACAATTATATGCATAAATAGTTCAAGTGCTCCAGCCTTGAGTTCTAAAAACAAAACGCGCACTGGAAACCGAAGCAGAAACTTTTTAAAGTCAAGCAATTACATTTGAGATGTTGGAAAAGTTCATTATCCTGCTGATGGTTTGACCTCAATCGCAGAGCCAAGGAAAAAGCGGAACCAGAACACGAGCACAAAAACTATCTCGCCTATTTTTAGTTATAGCGACACACACACACAGCTACAGGCTGGGGCACACGAATTTCGTCGCTTCTGGCGCACAAAATACTATAGAAAAATCGTAGCATAGTTATGGGGAGCATGGCGATGGCGGATGGCGGTGAAATGGGGATTCCCCGCCTGCGGAAATCTCATGCGGCCACTCAACCATGGTCGCAGCTTGGCTTGCAGCCGAGCATATAAATTATTGAATGATTGCCAGATGTCAAAATTGGTCAAACGACAACGATTAATCCTGCGCGAAGCTGAAACTAAATTATATTTGGTTTTCTTTTCCATGAAAATAATAAGTGTTTTTTTTTTATATTATTTCCCAGAGCTTTGAAATCAAAGGTTTTGAAAAATAAGCCATCAAAGAACCAAAAAATTGATATTGTTTGGGAATAGGTTTTCGCAATATCACGCATACGACACGTGGGCCCGGACATGTTAAGCTTCGTCTATTAACTACAAGTAGTAGTAGTTAAGTAAAAGTTATTAGGCTTTTTTGCAGCTAAACTATTTCATAAAAACTCTATATATTTCCATATGGTTAAATACGCGGCTTTATTGTTATCTATTGGGTTAGGTTAGGTTTTAATGGCTCTGAGCGCGTGACTTTGGATCATTGCGCAAAGCTCAGTCCAATAAATACATAAATATAAAAATGAAATAAATAGAGTCGAAAATCGCAGTGCAAAGGGAAGAGAGCTAATGTGAAAATGGATTGTTTACTTTAATCGCATATAAGTCGCTTTTTATTCAGTATTTACGTTTAGCAATTGAACTAATATCATTAATTGTTAAATTTATCAAAATTAAATAAATTTAAATATTTAACTAAGATTTCATGTAAGCATAAATCTATTAAATTTAATTTAAAAAAGACAAGTCGAAGTTTGAAGATTTACTTCCCAACCGCGCTCTAAATTGTCTCTAGCTTTTAAACATAAACCTGTCATAATGGTCATTAATGTATATATCAATAAAAAATTCGAATAAAATTATTATTTCATATTTTTGTTGTTTTTGATGAATTCTATTACAACTTGTTAAAAGCACGATCAACAAATTCTAAACTCCAAGGGTAAGCAAACTTCTGCTTGTCAAAACTAAAGTAGCTTCCTTTCTTGTTATCGATCGTCGTTTTGTTGAGTGAGTACCCGTTATATTCCTGGCTTCCGGCGCGTGACTTCAGATCATTGCAGCGGAAACTGAGAGCAGCGCCCATAAATATAAACAGAGTGCGTGGAAGGGGGAACAACAACAATGAGCCGAAATGAAACGTCAACGGGATTCAATCAGTGGCAGAGAAGGGGAAATTACTGATACTTGACGGGGCCACGAGGCTGTTAGGCCCAAGTTTACGGGTAACATTCACACCTACACCTACTCCGGAGCGGGCCGGAGAAGAGGAAGGTAAGCTGCGGGTGTGTGTATGTAATACATATCCGTGTTACGCACGCAGCAGCAAACAACTTTAACACTGTTGTTGCGCAGGCTGAGGCAAGTGTCAAAACCGCCCCCAGAGCCGAAAGTGGGACTTTTCGTTCGCCGTTACTGCTGCGGTCGCTCCTGCCTCTTCTTCTCGCTATGCTGCTAGTGCTGCTGCTGCTGGAAGCTTATGAATATGAAACGTTCACATACACACACATGCGACACATGCTCTGCTCCTGCCGTTATGGCATTTGCATTGGTAGTCGTGCTCTGCTCCAGTTTCGCTGGCCATTTACATCTACTTACTTGCCTCTCGCTCTTTGCTTTCTCTCTCTACCTCTCGCTCCCGCTCTCTCTGTGTGTGGGTGTGTGTATGTGTGTGTACGCGCCGTTTTCGCTAAGCTGCACTTTGAGTTGATTTACTTAGCTTTACGTATATTTTCTATACGTACGAATATATTTATTTTAAACACAATTTTTTGTTTTCATTCAACGTTTTGATTGCACTGGTTCTCGTGAGCGATTGCTCGCATTTGAATATCGTATGATTGTACATTTACATATACATATGTATGTATAAATGTACGTGCCTCTGTGTGCGTGAGTGTATTGGAGAGTGTAATTTTACGTTGCCTGCTCTTTTTTTTTCTTACACTTTTACTTTTCACTGCCCCACCATTTTCCGGAATGCGACTATTTTCCGCACTCAGCAGCACTTGGCCTTTTCACTGCACTCGCGGTTTTCATCATCGGTTTCATCGAGTTAAATGAAAATTTTCACGCAGCAGCGAAAACATTTGGTGTAGAGCGAAATTTTTCGATAGCTCGCTGCTCGCTCGCATAACGGTTTTTTTTTCGGGAGCAGTGCGAAAAATTTTTGTTCCACCCGATTTATACACTTTTTCTCTTTGATGTCGATTTCGGTACAATTTTCGTTTTGTTATTCGTAATTTTCTTTTTGGTTTAACACATTTAAGCACTTGTAATTCTTTTTATTTATTTTGAAGGATGAACAACGGGATGCGAACCTTTTTTGCTGCTTGTGCTTCTGCTTCTTGCTCGCTGCTGCTGGTAGTGCTGCTTTTTCAGGTCGCCTGTTTTCCTCTTCCACGTTTGCGCTGGGAAATTCACATAAATGCATAGAGTTTACACTAGGCTACGAGTTGTACATAATATCCGAAAATGCGATTAGACTAATAGCACAGCGCGATCTCCGTTTTGGCAGCTACTAATATAGAAAAAACTATGCCTATATGGCCACTTTTTGTGGGTAGCAGTTGGCTTTCGGTGCGAAAACCAAAAAGTGGGTCATCTCGGTCGCGCTGCTCGGCTGGTTTGTACTCTGATTTCTGCCCAACTGCCTGCCTGCTCCGTGCTCAGTGTGCCAGAGTGGCCCAGTGCCCAGTGCCAGTGCCAGCAGTGCCCAGAGTGCGGGGAATCGATTTTTCTTCTGCCAAATGACACTGAAAAACGGGCAATTTTCTCCCGCTTTGGAACGTTCATTTGGGGTTGAAAGTGTACAAGTTGCCGCCGCTCTGCCTCTGCTCTGTTAGTGCTAACCGTTGTTGTTGGCGGTTAACAGTGCCCAGTTCTGTTAATAGAACATCGTAGAAGTCTCTTAGGATTTATCCTTAATAGCTAAGGTTTCTTAAAGTATGCCTTGATTTATTTAATGCAAAGGGATTGAGAATGCATAAATTGATTGGATTAAAAATTAAGTAAAATGGCCCATCCCGACCATTAAAGTACTTATCACAGCTGGAAAAAATTGCCTACCTTTTAGAACTTGAACGATGATTTAGTTCTATTTTGTACTTTATTTAAAACACGATGAAAAACGTTAGATAGCTCCTAGTTTTTAATATTTTTGGGTGCTAGGTAGAATTAGATCGACTGATCTCAAGTCACACCTATTTTGCTCCTCGATGAGATCGGCTTTCATCTGAATTCATGTGTTCCGTGGGTCTTTCCCTTGTTTCCTTTATTTGCTCCATCAGTCAACCCCCTGGAATGGCTTCTCTGAAGTTTAGTAGATGCTTCGTTCTGTGATCTGCTTATAATTTAGAAAATTCTGCAAAGTGTGGAAGCCTTCGATTCGGTAAGCACCTGTTGTTGTACTCAGGGAGAGTAGACTTCCCCCGCGTGAGTAACTAGAATCCTTACCATGCTCTTCGCCATCTCAATATCCTTATGCGAGTACTTAGGGCCTGTCCTTCAACTTGAAGCAACAATATCAATTATAATGCTAATCAAATCTATTCGAAGACGCATGACGGCGCTTTTTAAAATAAGAGAAGTAAATTTGTTCAGTTTGGAATATAAATACATTTATTTGTCGTTTTTGTTTTCGCTATGACTACATTATGAGTTTGTTGTTGCTTTTTTTTTTAGTTTTGCGTTTGTTTTTCGTGTAACATTTTTTAAATAAAATAATTTCTTTATCCATCCTGTTGATAGTGCTGTCGGCTACTAATGTCTTTCGCTTCCGCATTTTCAAATCGAACATATCATTAAGTAAATGATTATTTTGTATAGTTCATTTTTTAAATTTCAAACTCTAACAATTAAAAACAGTTAAAAATTGTGTCTTGCGTTTCCTCCCTTTTGTTTTTCTCCTTATTTTTGTTTTTGTTCTCCCCATAGTACATACATATACATTTCCTGTTTCTCTCGTTTTTTTTCACTAATTTTAATTTTATTCGTAGTCGCTTTCTCCTAAACAAAAACAAACTAGCCGATGTTTTGTAGTTAACAGAAAAAGAATGAATTATTTACAATAAATTGTAAACAAAAAAGAAACACTCGCACACGCATCGTCTCTCCTTTTTTTTTCAAATAGTTGCTCAATAGTTAATTACAATGCTTTAGGCTTTGCTGAATTTAGTGTCCGATTATCTGTAATATATATACGACGTACATTAGGCCTATTTATTTATGTAGTTACAACAGATTTTTCAATTACGTTCAAACATTTTAACTTGGGCGATTTTCGTTATTGAAGTGTGTGTTCCTTCTTGCTTTTCTATGATTTGTATTGTGTGTGGTGTGTTTGCGGTTAAATGGTTATTTAAACATAAAATTAAAATGCCACTAAATTTGCCATAATTAAAAGGTTTAATTTCCTACTCGCATTTACTCTTAACTGTCAGCATTATTTGATTCGTTTGCCGTATTAGAAAAAGTGCACTTATGAATACTGCATTCGGTCTGAAAATAGAGGCAAATTAAATAGAAATCGATTAGTCGCTGGATTACTTCGAGTTGCTCGCTGAAAACGTAGTCAATTATTTATCGAAATCACCGTCGAATATAACCGAAAAGGTCAAAAATAATGAGGGACTCAAAAATCGAACCCTAATCGGGGCAATTTTGTGCGATTTACAATTTAAAATAGCCACCGCCCCCCCCCCGGCCCCAACTAATGTTCCGGCGCAAAATGATAAACCAAACAAAGCCCGGAACGCCAATGGCATGACATCATGGTCTACGGTTGGCCCGAAACGATAAGAAACCAGATATGAGCCGATTAAAGAAACCGGCTATCACGGGCGTCGGCTCATATCGTGTGATAAGACCCAATGTAAATAGTAAGCCGTAAATGGAGATACTTACTGTCCTTCTTTGAAGTACTCCTTCAGCGTTGTGCTGAACTTCTTGGAATATTTGACAAACTCCTTCTTCCGCTGCTCCACAGCCTGCTTGCCCGTAACGCCCGGTATGAACGAGCCAATCTCGTTGACCACATCGAGCAGTTTCTTTATGGCGCTGGCGATCTCCCTGCAAACGTTTTACAAATTTTAGTAAATAGGTTTATAAGGACCTTCAGCTGGCTACTATAACTCAAGGAATGAAATAGGTTTGATGGAAATATAAGTGCGAATAAGTTAGAGTGTACGTGAACTGTTTTGTTTTTAGTTTACACAAATTATTTGGAATCAGTCTTTTTTATCAATTACAACCGTAAAGGAAAATGTCCTTACTTTTCTAATTTAAACAAACATAAAATACTCATAGTATTCTTTGAGTTATAGAAACTACCTCCACTTCAAAGTTCGACTTACTTAATGGTCTCCAGGAAAGTCTTCCTGTCGTTTATTTCATCGGGGATTCGGCTAAGGATCACCTTGAGGGCCACAGACTTGCGGTTGAGCTCCTGAAAGGGCTCTTCGGTGCGCGTCAAGCGGTATTCATTTACTGCCGAGAAAAGGGAAACGGTGAGAGCTGAGAAACACAATGAGACAATGCAGAGCAAGATGCTGCTACGTTGGCGTCGTCGCCGCTACTTACGGTCCGCTTCTGTAATGTTGCCCTGCAACCGGAGCACTGCCTCGTTCAGGTTGACATTTAGATCGGCCCGCCGCACGATCGTGGCCACGAGGTCGTAGCAGAAGCCCGGATTGTTTTGCTCCGACTTGAGAATGGCCGAGCGCAGAGACTGGGCAGCGCCAACGTCGCGTCGCTCGAGCTGCAAGCAATAAGCAATTACAAATGTTTGTACGTTGGCACTTGGGTTTACGCAACAGAACCAACATCCACGAATCTGGCGGAGCTGAAGGGCTCGCGCTCGGGCTCGGGGGCGGGCTGTGAGCTGGGGGCCAGCGCACCTGGGCACTTACACTTACCTGTGAGAAAATAGGCCGCAGTATGACGGGCAGAACAAGAGACGAGGTTGGCTCGCCCATGGTCATTTCTAGGTAACTCCGAATGCGCTCGGTCTGGCTGCAACGTTGCTGTCCTACTGCCGTTGCCTAGATCGCCTGGCGCATGCTGCACTTACACGTCCACTTCCGCCTTCCGTCCGATGCTCCGCTGTCTCGGCACGCACTCGCACAAGCCTCGCAAATCAAATTAAAAAATTAAAAAAATTGTGTTCACAACAAAACCAGCACATCAACGCCAGAGTGGACAGGCCCAGCTACGGAAATTTAGTTCAAATACTAGAAAAGGCCTGGTTTGAAATAAACACTTGGTCACACTGGCGAGATGTGTTGGCAATGAATTTTTAATTTTATGTTTTGTATATTTATTAAATAAATTAATTTTATAATAAAAGACTTAGAATAATGCAAGTTTATATATGTTTTTATAAATATATTTTTTAATTGTAACTAAAGTCTTTACACCCTTCCAACACAGCTATATAATTTTGCAAAATTAAGATTTAAATTTATTAAAATACTGGTAAAATCTGTTTTTTAATATTTATTAACATATTAAAATATTAAATTTATTTAATGCTATAATTTGTTATCGAACTATCGGAACAGCTGATTGAAGAGTGCCACCACTGGGAGAGCGCAACAACATTTTGTTTATTTTTGTTTACCAATTGGTTTATCACTGATAAGCGGAATGTCCAGCCACGATATCAAGTTGGAGGTCTGTGTGGACTCCATACCTTCAGCTTTCGCAGCCGTTGCCGGCGGAGCTTCCCGCATCGAGCTGTGCTCGGCACTGAGCGAAGGCGGCCTGACTCCCAGCGTGGGAACCCTGAAAACTCTCAAAGAATCCATCGCACTGCCCGTGTACTGCATGCTGAGACCGCGCCGTGGGACTGACTTTGTCTACAGCGACGAGGAGATGTGTGCAGTGCTGACGGACATGGATCTGCTGCGCCAGAACGGCGCGGACGGCTTTGTGTTCGGATCTCTTAATCCGGATCGCACCATCAACGTGGACCAGTGCCGGCATGTAATGCTACAGTCGGAGGGCTTGCCGGTGACCTTTCATCGGGCCTTCGATCTCACCGACCAGAAGCGAATGCAGGAGAACGTCCAGCTGTTGCGAGAGCTGGGTTTCAAGCGGCTGCTGAGCAGCGGATTCCGCCCTTCGGCAGCCGAAGGTCTCGATAACTTGGCGCAGCTGATAGCCAAGCACCACAGGGACTTTATAGTTATGCCCGGTGCCGGCATCAAAGTGTCTAACCTGGAGGAGATCCTCACGGTCAGCCGCTGCATGGAGTTTCACGCCTCCGCCATGGACACGGCTGGCGAGGATTACGTGGCTCCCACCACCAGCCGGATGGAGTGCGATGTTACCATGGGCAAGCAGGACATCGATCCGTACTACGGAACCAATGCCAATGTTGTCCGCAAAATGGTTACTATCGCAAACGCCATGAGCTGTCGCTGACGACTTTAGTTGTAACCTACTTAAGCCACACTTTTATTCCTTGACCTCTGACAGTATGCGTAGTTTCTAGCCTTTGTTACAGTAGTCGTAGCCCAAAAATTCCAAACTAAATTAATAAAAAGATTTTCGGTCCAGACTTTACCTCACAATCATGATTGTCGTGGCGAAACCATCATCACTGGGAATCAGTCCGTTTAATCAGCAATTGGACAGCTTGGAAAATGTATTGCACAAGATGGAGCGCTACAGCCATCGGCTGAATGTCCAGATTGGCCACATCAAGAAACTAGTGAATACCAATGAAAGAGTGATATCCAGATTGAAGAGAAACGAGCAACGCATGAAGCTTCTGCTGGAAGATTTCCCTAATTTCCTTGATAATCCAATGGAGCCTTCGAAGGAAGTTGTCAGACTGGAAGATGATGATGTTGGACGTTTTTGTCATCTGCATAGGCCTTGCAAGGTGGCCAACATTCGGGAGATATGTTGGACGCATTGTAAATCCTCGGCAAGTGGCTTTTTGACCAATGAAGTGCAGCAGGAGGAGCCCTACAGGGAGGCAAACATTTTGTTTTTTTCGCCGGAGACGGTCCTCGGTCGAGAACAAGGTGGAGAGGATCGTCACTCGCCTTTTGATCCCAGTCAATACCGGGCTCTTATTGATAGAGGTAAAGTTCTCCAAGTCCATAGCAGACCGTTTTCTTACAAAATCGATGGATCATTTCAGTAATTTACATTATGAAGCTGATTGAACATCTGGACATGAAAAAAAAGACAATTAAAATGATTAAAAAAGTCTGCAAGTCTGCGCTGGCAGCTATGCTTGAGCGCCATAAGGAGCTGTCGTTGGATGGACCGAAAATTCAGAGAATAGGGAAACACAGAACGCACAGCCGGCAGGCAAACCCCTATTTTTAGCAATATAAATAAATATCTTATGTTATGCCTATTAAGCATCGAAACGCTTACTTTTAAAATTCTGTTATTTTGTTATCGTGAATTAACCAACACTACCAATCAAAAAGCGAACATATGTAGCATACGTTATGGCGCTCACTGCGCAGACGCAGAGAAAAATTGATTCACTAGTCTTTTGTGTTTGGCCAAAATGATGTCCTTAGAAGCGGGGGAATTGTGATACAACCAGTTCCCCAATCAGACAGCCCCAATTTCCATTCACTGTCAATGTCAACAACTGAAGCTTTGCACACGGAAAACGAATGGAAACCTTCGGCATGGACCTGGACGATGTGGCGAGCCACCACCACGGGTTCGGACAGCATATGGCCACGTTTAGCGTGGAGGTGAGTCTATTCCTCCGCCCACAAGCTTTGTATGCTATGTGAATAAGCTAAGCCACCCTTGCAGACATCCGCCGTTCACAGAAAGTTGCAAAGCAAGGTGGAGGCCCTGCGTATCCTGCGAAAAGAGCTGGAGCAATTCCGTGTAGAACGGGACCAGTACAAGCTGGTGGCGGAGACCCTGCAGCTGCGCTATTCCGCCCTCAAGAGTAACAGCGAACTTCTCGCCGTGGGCGGGTGCGGAGCACTTAGTGAAAACTCAAGCCTGGCCGCCCTTCTCCACGAAACGCGCGAGCAGAACCTGAAGCTCAGCACCGAGGTAGAGGCTCTGAGGCAGCGGCTTAACGAGCTTCAGGGCGACATGGAGCTCCTGCGCGAAACGGAGGCCAGCAACAAGTCCCGGGTGCAGGCGATGGCCAGCGAGAATGCCGCCCGAAACAAGGAGGAGCTGCAGTGGCGCCGCGAACGTGCCAATTTCATCTGCCACCTCGAGGGTCTTAAGAAACGGAACGCTCAGCTGGCCTACGACCTCAAGGCGGTAATCGACGAGAAGGAAGAGCTCATCACGGAGCGGGATGCCTACAAGTGCAAGGCTCACCGCCTCAATCATGAACTCTTTGTGGCCCTCAGGGCCAAGAAAACGCATCCGAGGGTAAGTTAGCTTATGGCTTGAAAATCATGTGTATCTA